>PNEQ01132368.1:0-11203 GCA_003012365.1 Medauroidea extradentata
AACCCATATTCATTACACAACGGAAAAACAAACTGAATGACGCAATGCGGCGAAAACCTAACTCTGATGCCATCTGTCGATGAAATTTTAAACTATCTCTGCGGCGCGAAGCAATAGTGGCGTGTGCCAACGATAATCGACTCGGTTGCGTCGCTTTGTACTGCCGCTAATTAAATAGAATTATACAGTCAGTAGGTATCTCAGTAAGAACTTAAATAAATATTTTAAAGTATATTAAATACAGAGAGGTCGTTTGCAATTGATGTTGTTTCACTAATGCTGTATTCAAATAAGAAAATACACGGGACTACATGCAGTTATTCGCTACCAACCATACAAACAAAAATGTAACTGTTGTTAATGTTGGCTTATATGCAGTAACGGCTAGTGATTTTTTCAAAGGTTAAATCTTTAGTGCTCACTTTATTCCGAATGGCCTATATCATAGGTCCGCTTCTCTCCCGCTTCTATCGCGTTCCCCTGTTCATTTACTCGTTTTATAACTACCTCTTTCTTATTGATTTGTACATAACTGCATCTCATGGAATTGTGTGATGGTCATGTTTAAATAATATGTAGGTGCAGTAATTATTCATTGATTTACATAACGGCTACGTGTAATGTCTGACTATTGTTGTACTAGTAAACACCCATCACGTGCACCCAACTTAATAATACAATCAAATATCACACGCGAGTCAATAACAAAACAGTTTTTGACCTCTGACCGAAAAATGGGAGGGGTAATCAGTTCTTAACACCCGACCAAAAATTATATGTGTCACACGTTTGACGGCTATGTTTGTCTTTGTTAAATTTAGTGGAAATTAAACAAAATAGAACAAAACAGCAAAACCAAGCCCACAAATTTATGTATCATTTCAAATATTGAACTTAAATGTAGCCTAATTAATGAGTTGGGCTTATCTTTAGGAATTTTCTCACATGTACACGCAATATACCTAAGTTTACTTAAAGTACGTTATTCTGTTTCAAGGTTACTACGGACGCTCGATCTAAAAATCTATGTCAAATTTTGTTGCGAAATGTAACGTACTAAATTTCATCTACGTATTTTTCTTTTCAACTTGAAATAAAACGTACTAAGAGCGTTACATGTTAAAAATATATTTATTTTAATTTTAAATACAAAAATGTATGGCTTAAATTAAAGATGAAATACTAGTTATCAGTGTCACGTGCGTAGCCAGGTGTTTAGCCCGTAGCAACTGATTTCAATAATTAATTAAATTAAGTTTTGAGACATAAGCTGGGTCATCAGATGTATTGCAGTAACGCTATTCGTGTTTATAAAATCATACTACAGCTTTTGAAACCAGAAACAGCTGTGTCTAGAACAACTGTCTGCAAAACACATATCCGTTCCAATTATACCATGTGAAATTATTTTCAATACATGCAATATTTTGCACATTCGCCTTAGCATCACTGTCACCGTGAAAATTGAGAACTATAGAAAGGGACAAACAATAATAAAACTAAGAAATGTCATTTGTATATTCACCCTTGCATTGCCTAAGCTATGCGTATGGTGGTGTGACATCGTTGTGTAATTCTGTCTTGTGTGCAAACAGGATATATATCTCAGTAGTTGCCTGATTGTTGTTTTAGGGCCGTACCTATAGACCCCTTTCGAATGACAACCAACTGCTCACCAACGCTTTCTCTATGGGGATAGCAGTTCGTTGTTTTTCGAAAGAGGTTTATAATATCGGACCTTAGTTGTTAATTCTTGGGTTACATTTTCAGTTCCATCTTTTTGTTATTTATTTCCGTTGAACTTTTGTCTTTAATTTATTTACGTGGTTTGACAGTATTCCTTTTGAAGCATTTCTGTTCTTATTTGATTTATTTGTGTAGCTTAAGTGTAGACTACATCCGAGTTCAACTGGTATTTTTAATTAACATTGTCACATTATTGATCTTCTGTGACAATGCGCTACAATGATACATACATAATACATCGTTTAACCTTTCTTTTCAACTTCCAGAATTGTTCAGTGCCTTAGCTTAAAGTATTGAAACTAGAGATGCTGCGATAAATGTCTGTCAAGTTTGCTAAGAATCGAACAATTTTAGTACTAAAACTACTGTAGAAATTGGGGTTCATTCTGGACTGAACATGTATTACAATATACTGTATATTCAGGTAACAACGAGTGTGCCATTTGAAGCGTGTATAATTCTTGCTACAATTTTAATATTCATACAATGTGGATTCCATACACTTTATGATCAAGTAAGAATGTAAATGTCACATGCATATAACACAATTTAGTTTCCTATTTCAATATGAATTGTTCAAATATGACTTTTGTGAAAACTAATCTAGAAATAAAAACGTTTTTTATAATGAAAATAAAATCTACCAACTGCTGCTTACTACTGCATATGCAACAATGAATCACTCTAGGAACTTGTAGTAGTTGCAATACAGATGAGATCAAGACAGAAAGCAGTTCCTGTTGTTATATGTTTTTAAACATTTATAGACATGATATTATTGAATTCATACAAAAAAATTTGTTAACTTTTCGACTTTTGGGATGATTTAAAATATGCATACAGAACACAGATTACTGCAAAATTGAGAAAAGCTGTCATACTCTTAATTTAAATAGTAATTTTACCAAACCAGTTTTTATAAACTTGTATCATTTAATTAACAGACTAAGGAAAACTGAGTTGTATTTGGTGGATCTAAAAATTGATGTTCAACTTCTTCAAAATAAGTGGCAGTTTCATATTCTGGACAAATGTTGTTAGAATGAAAGGTTGTCTCTTATTAGCATTTCCTTATAATATGAGGAACGGATCATAAGGGCCTATACCTTTCACCACATCATGAAACTATATAAACCTTTAAAAAGTACTGAATATACGCTCAGGAAATATGCTTCACTGATAGTTCAAAAATAAGTATCAAATGGATGTGTTTCTAGGTTATTACAAATAAATATTTTATTTGTAAATGAACATGCAAAATTCTACAAAACTTTATTTGTTGTAAATATCGGCAGTAATTTTTTGAGGCGAGAAAGATACAAATCTGTAACGTATTTTTGCAATTTATCATCGTCATTTTTTGGGTTAAAGACATCCGCAATGACCAATTTAATGCTGTTGTCCCCGTCTACACCAGTGAACATAAGCACGAAAAGCGTGTAAAGAAAGCCGTACAGCAACTTGCTGTTGAAATCATCAAGTAGCTGTGACATAGATATTATCTGATCCCGGGGATATCCTAGGGCTTCCAAGGTTGCCGTCAGTTCGGTGGCGTACTCCCTCAGAAGAGTGTCAACGTGGTTCATCCTCACATCATCATTGGCACTGCCGAAGATGAACTTGTGCAAGTCCAACACTGGAGAGTTGTAACTGCAGCACTGGAAGTCCACCAGCATGATACCTTCCAACTCCCCGCTTGTCTCCGAGTAGCGATACATCACATTGTGGGCGCCGAAGTCACCATGGTTCAGCGCGTTGAAGGCACTGTCATTTCTTTTCATTAAAAGACGAAGATCTTCCCGCAGGGTTTGAGATATCTGCCGCAGTTTGTCGGCCCAGCTGCGACCAAACTCCGGCGAATTTTCCACTGCTTTGGCGACAGCTATTATAGTCTTGCTATACATCTTAGCCAGAAATTCACTTGCACCCTCCTCTTCAAACAACTTATCATCGAAAACAGCAAACAGACTCTCGTCTTCCAGACGTATCATCACAGAAGCCGCATGAAACCTGGCGATCGTTTTCATTGTGAGCAGACAGTGTTCCAGATCCAGGGCATTTTTTAAATTCGGAGGCTTAAACCCTTTTGGGGAGAGATCTTCTATAGCTATTAGGTAGTTTGGTGTCTTACGTGTGTAATATACTCGCGCACTGAAGTCCGTGTGACTGTCTGGCAGCGCCTCGGACAGGAGGGTCGACATTCTGGGGAGAATCTCGTTGAACATCTGTATTTCCCGGAGAAAAATATTAGAATTCTGAACTATGTCTGAAATAGGATTGTTCTGCGGCATAACCTTGATGAGGAGTGACAGCGAGTGTTGAGAAGTGTCACCTTGGTGTATATACTTGACTGTCACCCTGTTCAGGCTGCTCCCCATGTGAACTGTATCCAGGAGATCTTGTACTTCTAGGCCAGGCAGGACCACGATGGTGTTGTCATTCTTAGCTTCTCTCAGTATCTGCTGCATCAGCTCCTCAGTTATTTCTTTCGTTGAGGTCATAGTCACCTTCGTACTATTAACAAACAGAAACAAAGATTAGCGTTCCTTACTTCTGTTCATGAGGTATGTTTTAGGACAATTTATTATATTTTACTGGTTTTGTAAATCAAAACAATTTTTTAGCGATCTGAATTTGCAAGGTTATAGTAGACAATAACACAAGACCACTTGTTACCACAGTTGTATGGGAAAACACGTCTTGCGCTGGAAACAAGTTTACAATATTTGGCATTCTAATTTACCTCAGAAAAGCACATGTATGAAACTCATTTATTTGCAAGTGGATATATCCTTTTTATTAATTTTTGTGTGTAATCAATAATTTTAAATTAAGTGAATATTGCAGTCTGTACATATTGTTGAAGATTGTGTTAATTCGTACTTCCACAATTTCCGAAAAATATTTGCTCTTAGGCAGAAAACGATTGTGTGTTAGCAAAAACAAGATAAATAAACCTGTGAAAACAAAAATGGTCAATATTAATTTTACAAACCAATGTAGACTATTTAAAATTTACTTTATGTGTTACCTAGCATGTGGAAATTGATAGGAGTAAAATATTTTATTTAAAGAACAGCATATTTTACATAGTTTATTTAAAATTGTAAGTTATTAGTGTAGTAGTTATTAATTGACAGCTGAACATGTTTGTGTAGAAAAAATTCGGATGCGTACATATGTGTATAGAATTTTGGAAATAATATTTCAGTGCATTATAATTTGAATTATAGTATTTATCTCATAGGTAACACATTTAATTTTTTTAAATTAACCATAAAATTCTAATTTTACACACATATCTGCACTAAATATTTATTGACATGAATTAAACATACTGAGCTTGAAGCGCAGAGTTACTTCAGTCATACTACCGAAAGTCATCTCTAATATTTTTTTTGAATAAATTCAATAAGTGAGCCACATTGAAATATGTGTTTAATATAGAGGCAGCAAAAAAGTAATTTTTCAAAACACAGTAAAAAATTTTAATTCACTGGAACAACTGACGAGTTTTTCGCACTGTTTGGATAAATACACACATTTAGTTATAAGAGAGTTATAAAGGATGACTTTAGCATTCACTCGGGAAACTCCATATGAAGTCTAGAATGACCTCCCCGTATTGTTTGCATACTGCATATATGTTGAAAGATTCTTCCAGTCCTTGTCATGCATGACCACTTTACGATTGGTTGTTGCATTTTGTATTTTCCGTATAATATTCTGGCTGGTTTAGCTGAATCTGCTCTTCTTTAACTGTTCCCAATGGCTAAACTAATGACCCCATTCCAGATGTTACGTGAGGCCAAAATTCACCAGTGTTTATGTTGAGTCTTCCAAACACCTAGGCTGTAAACAGTTTATTGTTCCACTCGGAAGCATTTGAACGCTACAGTTAGAAAGAGAAATGCTTTCAAATTGGGGTGGGAGGCATTGGTCTGGTCACCTCCTCGTAAGTCAATATACTTAAGTTGGTTAGCAAACAGGAACAAATTATACGAGGCTGAGGTTCATCCAACCTCTACGAAATCAAGTCGTGGCGAATCCTAAATCTAGGTGAACTTGATCAACGTTCCTTCTCAGAGCACTAAAAGCTTCCAGTCTTCCCGCTTGCTCCAATAATGGTATGAAACCGCACAAGAGCAGCTCGGATTATTCTCCCCGCAGGAACCTTACAGATCTATACTTCTAAGCAGGAGTTTCAACAACTGCCACTCCGAGTCTGACCCTCTTCTAGCACATCATAAAGCTGGGGTTATCGTGCTGATCCCCGGAGCAACCACAAGAAACCATGCATCTGAGTTTTCATCTGCAAGCATAATGACTCCGCAGGGATCTTGAACCGCTGCAGTGAAATCACCAGACTCGCGAGGTCAACCTAACGAAACAGGTCATAGTTGGGGCTTGAAATCTGCTAGTTCGTTCATAACTGGCTGAGGAATCCATTGACCTCTGGAAACCAGCACAGAAGTCTGCTGTGGTAGATTTTAGTTTCAAGAAGGGGAGGGGTGAAGTCCAATAGCTCGGTCTTCGTGAGCGAAAGATATTGGTCAGCACTTAACATCAAGGTCTTTAGCGCTGCTGAAGGGTGACATTAAGATGAGTCTGTATAGGGTAGGACCGGAACGAAGGGGCGTGCGTATCATCCCGCGCGATTCCCACAAGCGAAAATCCGGGGAGCACTACCCCACCGGGTCGGGAATCGAACTGGGATCGCCCCAGTGGACGGCGAATGGTCAGATTATCATTCGGCAACCACTACTCTCCTTGTATTCGTCCTCAGCAAGTTGGAGAGCGTATAAAATTAAGGTCGTTGCTGCCATATTAAAGAACGAGAACCTTATTTCAGCCGTAGACGACCTAAGTATGTTACAATTTATTCCCTCCTCCCTTACACCAAAGTCACAACTCGCATAATGCATGATGGTGAGATACGTTTTCGAATTACTATGTTGATAATATAGTTTTAGTTATTGCAATGAACTTTTCTACATACTGAATAAACTTTTTTGTTGATGAAATTATTTAGTATAGATGCATACTTTCATACCGTCGGCGTCGAATTGCATAATTTATTTTTCGTTTAAAGTTATGACTTTAGCGTAGGGGAATTTTGGTAACCTTTGGGTAAGGATTCGTTTTTCTATCCCATATGTTGTGACGTCACGACCCCGACTGTCATGTTGGATGAACTTGACCTTTAATTTTGATCTTGAACCTGCCATAGAGGTTACCAGAATGTCAACAATACCCCAAAGTTTCCCTAAATGCCACTTTTTCCCGAAAATGTTGCCTTTTCACAATACAAATTTAATTTTTTTCGCATAGACTCATCAAAATTTCGTTTGCGGATGTCTTAAAACCAGGATGATCCCAATGTCTTCTCAAAGTGGGGAGATTACACATTTTTTCGTGCATGAATGATAATTATTATTACAAATTAAAAAAAACACCAAATTTTAATAGTTCATTGATCATTATTTAATTTTTAATATTTTAAAGGAATTTCATTTCTTTTAAAATACAGTACTGATAACTGTTTATACCTCCATTCGTTTTCCAATAAAACCAATCAGTTAAAAAAATAGTAAAAAAAATGTTTGATTGTTTAACATATACAAGGAAAAATTTGTTGTAGGCTCGACTGTTCTACACACAAAACAAGAGTTATACCCGATTGGCTGCCATTATGATCAGCAAATTATTTAAAAATTAATAAAATATATTTGATACACGTAAGACTCTTCGACTACTTTAAAACAAGGTGAATGCCAACGATCACCACCATACCCTTCAAGGAATTAACATATCATATACATAACCATACTACACATGCTGACCACCCTCCCCCCGACAGTCAAATATCCCTTATACAACACTCTATCCACCCCTCACCATAACAACCCCTACACCACCACCTACCCCACCCCCGAACGACCCTCATCCCTACCCTCCTCTACCACCACCCTCCTCTACCACCACCCTCCCCTTCCACAACATAGCCCCCTTTCCCTCACTACTACCCACCCAACCCCTCCACCCCCACCCTTCCCTACATCTCACTCCGCTTCATCAACTCACCTCCCTACCCTCACCCTCATCCACCCCGCCGCCCTTCTCCATCGACCCCCATCCCACCCCCCTCGCAAACCCAACCTTCACTCTCTGTCTATCCTTTCACAGTCTGTCAGAATGGACGGCTTGGCCAGTAACATTTGCGTATTGAATCATGGGCAGTAAAGCTGATTTTTCACAAACGGCGCCGGAAAACGTATATGATTATATGTGTTGACGAGTTTCTATTTAATAGTTAAAACTTTTAATACACTCTCAGTCGAAAAATTACCGTTTCTTAGTAAACGGCAACTGCAGACTTTTTAAAAATACATATGCCGTAGATAGTGTTGAATATTAAATAATGATGAAGCTAAATCAGTTGTGTCACTGTTATCAAGAGACGATAATTTGGCTGCATTTTTCTTATGATAAACACAAACAATTATTATACCAGGCAAGTATTTCCAGTAGGCCAAGGTTGGTTGTTATTTTCTTCTGTAGTAACGCAACAAATCAATAGAAACATTGTCTAAAAATGAGTAGGTCTACAATGAACCTTCTCCCGACAGGCCGTCACAATGCAATTTTCCATACAGCGAGAATCTTGCTTCGTTAATCTACACTTAGAAATAATTAATTCACCTCGTAACAAATTGTTAACATATTAACCACTTCCCTAAAACAAATGTTATACCCGGAAATTAATGTTGCGAAATTGCCTGCCTTGTTTTTAAAACGGTATTTAAAAAAAAAAGAAACGGTAACTTTTCTATCAATATTATTAGCAATTAATGTTTCGTGCCCTTTTTGCGTAGACATATCGCAAATAAAAGATGGTATAGCAATCTGAAATTAAAAAGTATGTCCATGTAAATTCAAGGAAATATAGTTTTACAATTATCTCTACGAAAAACAATAACGGAATACAGTAAAAAAAAAAAAGTCTAAAACCATTTTGCTTAAAAGGGGCGCATAGGCTTATGTGTTTCTTTTACGTTTACTGCCTCAATTCAAGAGTTAATATTTACAAAATGATTTTCTTGTGAGACAACAATAACGTAGCAGTGTATTCTACTGCCACAAAATAATTCAACATTTGTAGCGTGCTAATTGTGGCTGTTCACATATTTTCTTAAATTAATACCTTCACAAATGTACTAGCTTCCTAACATCCAACGAGCACAACAAATAAGGTTTTTTTAAGGGAAAAGTTTTTTTAAATATTTTTTTATTTGAGAGGGTTTGTTAACTTCCCCCGGTTTTATGCTCTTTTAAGGTTCAGTGAGGGATGGCTTACAAACAGACTAAACCTAAGAAAACGACACAAACATCCATGCTTGTACCGGGACTCGAACCCAAGACCTCTCGCACCGTAGACCGGAATGCTACCGACCACGCTACGGAGGCAGGCATGGGAAAAGGTAAAGGGGGCAATTTGTTTATTATGTACACAATTATTACATTTTAAATATTGAAATATTCTATACTCAATTAGCCTATACATTAATTGTTATGAGTATGTTACCCAAATGTGTATCAATATTTGCCACCAAAATTACTTTCTCTTTGCCAAAGGACAGCTCCTGCAGTATTGAAGTAGCGAGACAAGTTCTCTCACACGGAAAGCATTCCAAGTGGGTCACACCGTTTGTGTTGATAAAGGAAAAAGTTGGTCTTTAGTAATCTATTCTGTGTGTCGTCAGATGTGTTAAATGACTTTGTATTCGCCCCTAAATATTTATGTAAAACATAATAAGCCTTTACAACAGAATCTACACATGAAAGTTTAATCACGAATGGTTTCCTAAAGATTCTGAACTTTTAAGCCATGATTCCGAAGGCACATTCTACAGTTTGCCACGTACTAGAAAGTCTGTAATTAAATACCTTATTTGTAATGTTGCCAGTAGTTCTACACCTCGGATAAGGCCACATTATATTCTCCAATAAGGGATACGCCTCATCTCCCACAAACACATACGGCAATAATTCTGTAAATCCAGAGCATAATGCAGGTTGTGGACGTTGTAAAGTCTTGCAATGTAATGCTCTCCTAAAACACTATTACGGAAAATTGTACTGTCATTCAAGCGACCATACGAACCTACATCGACAGAAGTAAATTTTTATTTTCCATCAACAGTGAAAAATTAAACTGAAAAAAGTGCCTTTATAATAAAAAAAAAATGCAGAACCAGAATTTGCCACGTTCCTCATAACTATATATTTCTCCCATCCAGAGATGTCATGGAGCGGGGAAAATGCCAATTTTTGCTTGAACTCCTCTGCAGGTTATTCCCAAGTGTTAATTGTTGACTGCGGAAAATAAATCGGTTGCATACGACTCCATACCGCAGCAGATACTTAATTTACTATTTTTCATATAGTCCTGTCTCCCATTCTGTTACTATACGCAAGACTTTTGTAGGAGCTAGATACGCGAAAAAGTGGGACAATTTCTGTACATCATATATCATGTAGCCACATAATTCACTTGTCAGTACGAATTCTCCGTAGTAGCCCTCTTTTCCATATATTCACTACGCAAACGTTCCTTCATTCTTTTGTGAATATCGTAAAGCAACATTAATTGTTCAATTTCCAAATCTAAGCCTGATTCAGAATCCAAATGTAAGAGCAGACATGCACTCATCTTGCTGACTGCGTCAACACTGCCTTGGAATACTTCGCTTCAGTGTGCGCCCACGCTCGTGTGTAGTACGCCTCAACTGCTCTGCACTGCACAAGTTCTTCGTGGCGCAGTTACTGCGTCCCAATCATGGAGGTATTAGTCTATGGAGTGGCATCTGCCGTACATTTCAATGGTAACCGTGTGAAGCCGATCATTTTCGAACAGCGCATGTGCAGGACGTTATTTTCATGAGTCGCCATATTTTGGAGGGCAAAACAATAGTAGAAAACAATGTAACTATTTAATTTTTTTTTACAAAAAAATCGCGAAAATTCTCTATTTGAATCGTACACAACAGTTTACAATTGCTTTAGAAATATATATATATATATATATATATATATATATATATATATATATATATATATATATATATATATATATATATATATATATATATATATATATATATATATATATATATATATATATATATATATACATATATAAACCGAATTAGCTCTCGCTGTGTGTATGTACTTTATTAACTTGATGAATGTAAATAAAAGTTTCTTCAGTCGCACTCGTGTTCCTGAACCCTGTGTGTCTACCTGATGACGGGAACAGATTCCAGTTCCCGAAACGTCGTAACACTGTCTGTCTGGAAAACTACTGTGTTTTGTTTCGTCTCTTCATTGTGTCGTTTGTCTTGTCTGTATATGTTTGTTATCTGTTGCGTTTTGTCTCGTCTATTTGTTGTGTCTT
>PNEQ01132368.1:11303-64232 GCA_003012365.1 Medauroidea extradentata
TTTTTTTTTTTTTTTTTTTTTTTTTTGTTATTATTTTCGTTTATTATCTGTTTGTTGCTTGTTTTTATTTGACCCGATTCCATTTTGGAATTTCGTGTTGTGTATGAATCTTGCTGACTAAAGCATACTCTGCTAATTTTATGGTTTTCTTTAATTTCTGTAGTTTTCTTTGACAGTCATTCAATTTGCAATGGAGTACGTCCAAGAAACTGAATCCAGTCATGCACTCCCATTGTACAGTTCTTTCAAAGATCAAGTTTCTTACCTGTACAAAGATAACCCTCCGCAACGATAGAATCTGTTTGTAAGGCCAAGAGCTGCACAAACGTTTACCATAATGTGTAGTTAACAAAAAACTAAAACATTTTCATTCAACTCAATGCTATGTTTACATGTTTTTGCCACCACTAGCTCTATCCTTGTCTTTAAACGTCGTCTGTTGGCTGGCTTCAAATTTGCTCAAAGGCTTCCACTCCATAGACTAATACCTCCATTGTCCCAATGTGCGCCTGGCCTAAGGCCCTCATCTTCTTTGCACATAGTACCCACTTTATCAGTGGAAGCTAATTTCGTTGCCTGTAGGTTTCCAGCAGACCAACGAGCATTAACTTTGCAGGTTTTGATTTGCCTTTTTATGTTATCATTTCGGAAAGAAACTTCTTGGAACATATTTCACAGTTTAATATCACTCAGAGCGGATTCTTCACACATTGACTCTTCTCATGTCGTCGCGCAGTGTACCCCAAGAAGTCCTCACTACAAAATCGACAACGTTGAAATCCTGGCCCCATTTTCTTCTTAGTCAGTGCCAATCCTCCATTCATAATTTCCATGCTGGAGAACGTTATTCCTCCATATTAAACTATAACTTCTCACTAGTCGAAATTTAATAAGTTTCTTTTAAATGTATACCAGCATTTTGTAAATCTCATCAGTGATCATTAAGCTACTTACATAGGAACCTCTCGATATTTGTCACCATCAAAATACGTGCATGTAGTTCGTTAAAATCACCTTAGATTACGTGGAACTACCTATTATTACTTTTAGTACAACCCGAGCAAACGTATCCCTTTACATGCTCACACCATGTTCAAGGAATTTTTCTGTTGAAGACAATACTATGCATGTGCTTATCCATAATTAATAGAAAAAAACTACTATATCTCCACTACCCTTACGTACATTCATTAGTAATAAATATAACTTTAATAAAAAATTAAATTGCACATTTATTTATTATTTTAACTTTAAAATGTTATTACCTGCTGTTACAAAATGTTAGATGCTCGGTCCAGAATACACAAGGCTATAATGGATTATTTGTATTTCTACAACAAATAAATTAGAAATGTGTGAATGAATCTTGTAACAGGCCTCCTTGTCATTCATTTTGATTAAATGTAAAGTTCATTGTAAATAACGCAAAATATGATAAAATTGTCGTAGATAATCCGTTGACATTTCATTGTAATCAGATTTATGTGTTTAATCTTGTTCAATCGTAATAATTTGTTTAATTTCATTTATTTTTAATTTAGTTGTGTATACTGGCTAGAGGCGAAGGGCTGGAGAGGAGTACTTTGAATTGTGTCATGGCCATTTAACCCTTTACGCCGACGGAAAGAGAAAGCTGGAAATGTAGGACGAAAGCTAGCCCACAACCTTGAATTTGTGTGAGAACCAAGGCTCAAGGGGCTAGAAGTAGGTCAGCTCAGGGGCGTGGCTTCACTTACCCCCTACAGTAAAATTAAATATTAATTTTATTATTCGTTAGCGTAGAGTGTTCAAATTTTGTATATAAGTTGGTATGTATGTTAATGTCAAGCTGTATGAATTTTGAAAAGATATATAAAACCGGTGCGGAGGAAAGACCATGTTTAGTTATGTCAGTCGTCCACAGAGCTTGTGATTGGCTGGGAGTAAAAGGGGGGAGTTTTTAGGGAAAGTGTCGCGAGTGCGTCGGTTAGGTTTGTTTGGGGGACTAGTGCCGCGGACACCACGAGAGGTGGTTGTGTCCGGAGCCGCGGGAATTCGCAGGGATTCACATATTGGTTTGCGAGACTCTTGTCGCAGGCACCACTAGAGGTGGTTGTGCCCTAGCGCGGGTATTCGCGTCGTCCGGGAATTAGTTGTGGAGACACTAGTTGCAGCCGTCGAGAGAGGCGTGGGACTGACTAGCTAAACACGGGTTTCCGAAGTATCCAGAAAATAAAGAAATTCCGTCTTTATTATTTCGCTAATAGTAACACCTACTAGAACAGTGATTAAAATTCATGTGTATAATTTCTCTGCAAATAACCGAGGGAGGTTATAATCTTTACGTATACTATAATTTAGTTCTCAGTTCCATTATCAGTTGTTGAAATATGACCTTTGTCAACACTAATTTAGAATTAGAAAATTGTTTCTAGAGTAAAATTTAGTTATCCCAACAACTGCTTACATATGCAAATTCGACAATGAATCATTCCAGGAACTCGAAGTTTACACCTTAATACAACATTGTTTGCTGCGACACAAACGAAGACATAGAAGAAATCAGTGTTCCTAATTTTATATTTTTAAACTTTTATGGATACGGTGTTGTTAAGTTCATACAAAAATGTGTTAACATTATCACGTCTAGGATAATTACAAAAAGTGCGTATGAAACACAGACTATTTAAAAATTGAGAGAAGCTGACATATTTTAAATTTTTAAGTAGTATCGATACGAAACCGGTTTATCAGATCACTTAGCGATAATAAAATAGAAAAACTGAGTTATATTTAGTGGATTTACGAATTAATCGTCGGCTCCTTTAAAATAGGTCACAGTTTCATATCCTGGACTAAGGTTACAGCATGAGGCACGGATATTAATGACCTGTACATTTCGCCCTTTCATGAATCCACATATAGTTAAAAAATATATTGAATATACGCTCAGGAAAAACGCGTCACTGATCATTCATAAAGAAATATCGTAATACGCGTGCTTATAAGTAATCACAAATATATATTTTACTTGTAAATTAACTTTCTACATTCTACAATACCTTATATGTTGTAAATGTCAGCAGTAATTTCCTGGGACTAGAAAAATAGAAATCTGTATTGAAATTCTGCAATTTATCGTCGTCATTATTTGGATTAAAGATATCTGCCATGATCAAACCAGGGTTGTAGTCCCAGTCTTTGCTCGTGAAAATAAGTGCTAGGAGCGTATGAAGAAAGCCGTACAGCGTCTTACAGTTGAAATCATCGTGTAGCTGTGTCATAGATATGACCTGATCCCGGGGATATCCTGGGACTTCCAAGGTGGCCGTTAGTTCTGCGTGATGCTCACTCAGAAGTGTGTCGACGTGGTTCAGCCTCACATCGACATTGGAGCTGCTGAAGATGAACTGGTTCAGGTCCAGCACTGAAGAGTTGTAACTGCAGCACTGGAAGTCCACCAGCATGATCTACTTTAACTCCCCGCTTGTCACTGAGGAGCGATAGAGCACATTGTGCGCGCCGATGTCACCATGGTTCAAGACATTGAAGGCACTGTCATTTCTCTTCATTAAACGAGGAAGATCTTCTTATAGAGTCTGAGAACACTGCCGCAGTCTGTCGGCCCAGCTGCAACCGAACTCCGGGGAAATTTCCATTGCCTGGGCGACAGCCGTTATACAGTAATCTTGATATAAAGGTTAACCATAAATTCATTTGCTCCCTCCTCTTGAAACAAGCAGTCGTCGAAAACAGAAAACTGACTCTCGTTTTCCAGACGTATCATCATAGAAGCCGCATGGAATCTGGCGATCGTTACCATTGGGAGTAGACAGTGTTCCAGATCGAAGCCATTTTTAACATTTGGAGCCTTGAAGCCTTTAGGGGATAGACCTTTTATAGCTATCAAGTAGCTGAGTGTCTTGCGTGTGTAATAAACTCGCGCCCTGAAGTCTGTGTGACTGTCTCGCAGCGACTGGACAGGAGGGCCGAAATTCCTGGGAGAATCTCGTTGAACATATGTATCTCCCTGACAAAGTCGTTGAACTGCTTTATTATACCTGAAATTGAGCCGTTCTGCGGCATAGCCTTGATGAGCAGTGAGCGAATGTGTATACTTGACTGTAACCATATTGAGGCAACTTCCCATGTGAACTGTATCGATGAGCTCTTGTATTTCTAGGCTTGGCAGAAACACTAATGAGTTGTCATTCTTAGCCTCCCTCAATATCTTATTCATCAGCTTCTCAGTTATCATTTTTTGCAGTCTATGTCGTAGTCACCTTACTATTAACTAACAGAAACAATGATTAGAGTTTCTTACTTTTATTAGAAGGTATTTCTGTTAAAACAGTTTATTTTCTTTTACGGATTTTGGAAATCGAAATAATGTTATAGCGATCTAAGTTGGCAAGGTTACCTAACATTTTGGACAAAATTTAACCACTGTTACAGGAATACATTTTCTTGCACTGTAAAATCACATGTATGGAAACTAGTTTTGTCACAAGTGTGCATATTAGATTTTTTTGTTGTACACTATGTACTTAAATTAAATGAAACTCTCAACTAATACATATTGTTGAGCATTATGTTAATTCGTACTTCCACAAAAAAAAAAAAATAGGCTGTGATGTAGGAAACGTTTATGTGTTGTTATAAGGTAATGGACATTTAATAAAATTTAAATAATAATAAATGAATGTTATTATTATTTTTAGCAAATTATTTAATTTAAAATTTACTTTCTGTATCATCTAAGAGAGGAAGTTGAAAGTAGTATTATATGAAATTAAAATGACGGCATATTTTACACGTTTTTTTATTTAAATAATTTGTGTGGTGTTAATTTATAGCTGAACACATGTTTGTGTAGAGAAAATTCGGACACGTACATATTTGTGCGGGATTTAGAAAATACCATTTCAGTTACGTTATAAATTGAATTATACTATGTATTTCATAGGTAAAATATTTAAACATATTTTTTTTTGTAAATTTACCACGAAAATTTCGTTTTCACAAAAATCTGCAGAACATACTTATAGACACGAAATAAACATACCGAGCTCGAAGCATGGAGAAGTCACTTTTGTGCACTATCACAAGGAGTCTAACAACTACTTTCTGAATTAAAATAATAAGTGAGCTACATTAAAATATGTGCTTAGCTTACTGATTAACATAATGTCAGTTTTCGATAGTAAATAAGTAATTTATCGCAATACAGAAACAATTATTTTTAGCGGACTAGAACAGCTAGAAATACAAACATTGCTGCGTAAGACGAATATGAAACATAGTTTTTGCGTGTCCTCGGGAACCCACATATAGATGTTTAAAATTATATATCCTATTGTTTGCATACGCATCCTGCATATGTTTTGTAAGCGTCTTACATTCTTTGTCATGATCACTATACGAGTGGTTGTTGCATTTTGTATTTTCTTAAAATATTCTGGCTTATGTGGGAGTATTTGCTTTCCTGTAACTGTTCCCGAGAACAAAACAAAATACAAAATTACATGTCTTATGCGTTCAAACTACACCAGTACTGAAGCTAAGACCTCCGAACATCCAGACTGTAAACAGTTGATTGTTTCACTCGGGCGCAGTTGAATGCTTATGATAGAAATATAAATTACTTCCAATCGAGTTGGGTGGAAGTGGTTACCTCTTCACAAGTCATCAGTCAATAAAAGTGGGTTAGCAACAAGGAACCACATTGACGACGTCGTGGCCTATTCAATCTCTACGAAATGGCACCGTGGAGAGTCCTATCATCAGGCAGACGAGACCAAAGTTCCTTCTCAGAGCATAAGAAACTTCAAATCTTGCCGCTCGCTCTATGGTGATCGCAGCCGTTCCACTGAAGGGGGAATCAGCAAACTAAGCCATAAGAAAGCGCCCAAGAGCAGCTCGGACCATCCTTCCAGTAGGAACCCTCTTGATCTACTTCTAAGATCGAGTTTCAACAATTGTCTGAACTACTTTCAGCACATCATAAAACTGGGGATTTCATGCTGATCCCCGGAACAACCACATGAAACCATGCATTAGAGCATGACGACTCTCCAGGGTTCCTGAACCGCTTCCGCGACATCGCCACGCTCGTAATGACAGTCCACTGAAGCATGCCTCAGTTGGGACATGCAATCTGCTCGTCGGTACTCAGCTGGCTGAGGGATACATTGACTTCTGGAAACCAGTAAGGATCTTGCCGTGGCTGATTTTTGTCTCAAGATTAGCACAGTCTTCGTCCTCACTCAGCCAGTGAGCGTATGTTAAAGAACGAGAATTATATTTTTACCCTAGATAACCTAAGTAGGCTATAATTCCCTCCTACCTAACACCAAAGTCAGAACACGCATGATGAAAGATGTAGAGAGATGTTTTGAACTACTATGTTCATGATAATATTTTCTTATTGCAACGAACTTCATATTTAATAAAACTATTTGTTAATTAAATACATTTGTATAGATGCGTAATTTAATTTTGCTTTCATCTTACTGTATCATTAATTTTTGTTTGAAAAGTAGGACTTAAGGAGGGGAATGTAGGTAACCTCTGGTTAAGGATTCGATTTCCATACCACATTTACACTCCACCCTTCACTGGCCAAGGTAGAGGCCTAGTAGGATTGGAGCATAGAAGGGGATTGAAGCTATAGTCCATATCCCCAGGTGTTTCTAGCCCGCCAGGGAACGCTGGGTAGTCTATAAAGGGGCATGATAACTCCATTACCCTTCCCACCACGATAATTCCCAGTCAGATATGAATGCGTGTTAAGAAATTACGAAATTTGTCATAAGCCAATGTTTCCCTCAAATATAACCGGAGTCTGTAATGAATATTATGCTAAATGTACGCATTGTGACTATTTATGATCATATTATATACAAATATGGTGAAGTACGTATTGCACGTACGCAAATCTTTACTTAAAATTTAACTGAAAATATTTAGCATGTAGCTATTATTTTCCAAATTTAAAATACAGTCTGTGAAAATTGTGTCATTACTTACAGACTTACAGACGGTGACTAGCGTTGTGAAAAAAATACTTCTGAAAATATAACAGTGCTTGCAAGAAGGGATGTAATGAGACCGCAGTTTTGAAAAGAGTACATATACAAACAATGTTTACAGCTACTGAAAACAGAGCAAGTTTTTAAGTTGTCATATTACGTAATGGTGACGTGCCATGAGTTACTGTGGTAATTCCTGATCAATGACTAAATTTATTTATTCAAACTCTGAATGGTCGTTGCTTCACATCGTGTATTGTAATTATTGTGCTTGTAAGGTAGATCAATAATAATATTAACAAATACTTATATAATTTATATAAATGTCTCAGATAAAACAGACTCTCTGAACTCTCATATTGTAACACAATTTAATGAAAATCAGAAAATTAGATGTATTTGGCTGTTTGCTAGACGAATTTACCAGTTTAGCATAATAGGATGAAACGTAACTGATAATACATCAAGCCTTTATTTGTCATTATTGTTTGAGTTCAGCTGACTATGTGCATCTTAAAATAATATGAGAGCATCGTTTGTGGCTTCAGACATATTTTTAAAATCTATGAAGCCGAAATTCTAAGGCAATGTCAAGTCACCAAAATTAATAATATTTATTTATGAATGTCTAAATCTTCCGCAGTTTCAAACGATGCAAAGGACACACATGAACGACTCAAATAATATTTAATTTTAGCATGCACATTGGTACTGTGCTGTAAAGTGTCTGATTACTGATTACTATTTTATGAATTTAAAAATTGTTTTCAAGACCATATGATAACGAAGACAAAGATAACCATCGCCGATAACATTTAACGTCAATTCTTACACTCCCTTAGTTGAGGTTGTCCCCTTAGCATTTCGATGTCATCTTAACTTCCAGCACGACGGTGCACATTCTCTCTTTAAACTTAGTGTGCCTGAACACTTAAATATGCATTTCACAGAGACGGATTTAATCCTTGGCTTCATCACCATACATATAAGCACTCAATTATTTTGAAATAGGACGGTTTAAGTACACTGTTTACCAAAGGACTTTACAAACATATGAATTACATGTGTCTATAGTCAATGTCGCTACACAAGTCTAAGATAGCCGTTAGCAGCTACGAAGAGTGTTATGTATAGCGTGGTGCCGTCTGTGTGGACGTGTTCGGAAATAATTTTATAAATTTTTGTAAGCTTATTAAACACCGTTGTGATGGATGCTCAACTGTCAGCAACGCGGATTGATAATGCATCACGGTTCTTATATTTGTAAATGTTAATATATATATATATATATATATATATATATATATATATATATATATATATATATATATATATATATATGTGGAAGGAACCATATGTTTTGATTTTTTTTTCGTACCAAATTAAGGAATTACGGAATAGAACCTGTTTTGGCAGTAACTCCTAGTGAATCCACCCGTTTAATTAAACTTGCCGATAAGTTAATTTTTTTTTTAAATCAGACGCTTTTAGTCATGTTTAGTGAGAAAAAAAATTTTTTTATAGGCTGTTCGGGATAAAGTGAGCACTCACAAAAGCCCTGCTAAATTTCTATTTTCAGCAAATTCGTATCTTTCCACGCGTAATGGCTAACGACGGAAAATGTCCAACAGCTCTGGACACGTCACTTGATGTTTGCACGTGTGAGATACATTGTACAGTCGGTAAGAACATATATAGTTCGATAAAAAAAAGTTTATTAATTACATAAAATGCAAGTATGTCGATTTCAGTTGATTTTTTTCTGTATTGTTGTATTTAAATTGGAAAATACAAGGAACTACATGCAGAAAATCGCTGCCAACTGTACAAGTTGTAAGGTAACTATTATTGATGTTGAATTATGTGCAGTAACTGCTGGTGACTTTTTCAAAGCCCGAACGACCTACAGCGACGTTTTATATCCTTAAATGTATATTTTACACAACCGCAGCTTATGTTACTTTTTAAATTTTTGCAACTTGCATGTATGTTATAAAATTAGTTTAGTAGGAGTTTTTTTACAGACGATAGAGTTCATGTAGGTCAAATAAACAGAAAGTAACTATTTATAATACAAAATTATATTTACGCGGCATTGACTGGTCTGACAATATAACGATGATATTTTATAACAAGTTACAGACGGTACTGACTATTCAGTCAGTGGTAATTTTACGAAAGCGAAACAAACAATTTACTAGAATTTAAAAATTATAGTTACAGATACTATTGAGGTACATATATCAACTGGATCATTTCAATACTAGCTATTTTGCCATTGAAATGACAGAGAAGTAATTTTATTCATGGCTACCTTCAATATCTCAGGTTGTATTCTACCTCTAGCAGAAACATTATATCAATACGTAAAGGAAAACGAAAGAATAAGAACGTGTAGTCCATGTTTACTGCAACACTGCAACAACTGTTTGTCCTTAATAATAAAACACAACTTTTTTGTACATAGACTAATTAACCTTAGATGTTGACATTATTCACACTGTAGCTTAATTTAAAACCTGCAACATGTCTAGATATTTCGATATATTACAGAAGCTATTGTCATGAAATCTCAAAGTCTATAAATATTGCTATTGTTTGTAAGAAACTGTGCTCCGTGTTTTCTCACTCATAACTTTCGATCTGAAATAAATACATTAGCATTTATATGAAACCATTCTACTTACCTTCTTAGAAAAATACCACGAAATGTAGAAGTGTGAAGTTTTCACCAATGTGTCAGTACGCGCGTTCACTGCTATGAACTGTCTGATGTTTCTGATTCCAGTTTTAGAGATCGTCTTCACAAGAATAAAAGGAATGAAACGTCATTGTTTGAAGGTCTCTTACGCAACTGTGTTTGTTGTGGAGTGGGAAGTGTTTGCTTACGGTTCACGGACGCTTAAGAGATACTGAACAACACTGGTAACATAATATTAGCTGGTCACGCCGAAGCAAACTTTCCGGCTCTCTCTGGTGGAACTTTCGGAAGTTGAATTTTATTCGAAAAAAAAAATATATATATGTATCACGATAAACATCAACGATCACGAAAACAATTTTTTTTATATTTGTGTTCATACTACTAATTCAAAATACTACTAATTCAAATAGTCCATTGCGTTGGAAGATTAATTTTACTATTAATTATTGTAAGAGAATGATTATCTGATAATCGCTGATAAAATTTTTCATATGTTAGTATTTCATCAAATTTTTGACACATTGTTCTTAGGAAAGTGACATGACTTTAACGTGTTTCGATCATGCTATATTAATAGTTACACAGTGGCGGAATAGGAAAAAGAATTGTCACGTGAGATATGTAGATAAACCATTAATCATAATTTAATCTAACTTGATGCATGCGTTGAACCTAATACAGTGCATTTAGTTTTAGATATTTAGTTTATACAGAATTTAGTTTTTGAAAACTGCTGCTCTTCGTTTATTTTATATCATAAGATATATGAGTACCATTTTCCAAATTTAAATCAATCAGCTACACATGAAGTTATAAGTAAGGTAACGTGAATTTAAAGTTTTTGGTTCATATTGTGTAAGAAATTATGACCCTACAACTGCTTTTGAAAACACTCTCCAGTGTGAACTTGTAAACGTATAGGTGCTTGTGAAAAACTTAACACAACCTGAGGTTACATTGTTGTTCTATTGTTTATTCTATTTCATTAAATTAACCTAGAATAGTTTCGCAGAAGATATATATGTTTCAAAAGGAAGTACTTCAATACATTCTAGAACGTCTATTTTTAAGGCAGGTATGGTTTCATGAAATCTCTCCAGGCGAAAGCCAGAAACGTTATTTAACAAACGCTATGGTCACTTCTTCTCCAAGTTCCTGTCATAGTCACCACTTGTGATGACATCGCTGTCAATGATACGTGGAGCTTATTTGCCTTACTATTAAAGGCAGTCAATTGTACTATTACACACAATGATACAATATTACTAAACCAAAAATGTTTGCCACAGGTTAATTTTAATGCAGTTGATGTAACCCAAGATATGATGCAGTATGTATCGTTACTTGAGTGATGAATAATACTCGAACTACAGTTTTTTCCTTTAGCGCATGGTTACCTGAATATTTGAATATTTATCAACTGGCATCCGTTCATAGTAAGTATTGCAGCGTTATTATGTGCTCATGTTGAAATATTTCAAATAAGAAATCAGGCGCATTATTTCTGGATAAATAAAAAAAAATATATATATATATATATATATATATATATATATATATATATATTTGGTGAGGAATTCACGCAGCATTGCAACTGAATTCATAAAACTGAATTTCATTTTTTGACGATTAATGAAGTTGGCCTTCCATTCCTAAATAAAACTTACGTAAGACATAACACAGTTCAAGTATATTCTCAAGAAATTATATGTCTTTGAAAATCAAATTTTTTTTGCTAGATTGAATTTCGTAAACGTATTTTTAACAGATTATTAACTAACTAAATAACTGCATTTTAGTTTTGTAGAGTTTAGAGAGAATCACTCCAGCTGTTTAGAGCATATAATTTTAATGACAAAATCACAGATAAAAATAAATAGGCTAATACGTAAATGTATCTAACAATATTCCTTTCATACAAAAGAGTGTTTTTATCCAGCAAGTTGCGTATGTATCACACAGGAATATCCGACGAGAAAAATAGAGTTACAAAAAATAAATATACTCCTACAACACTATTATAACATTTTTGATCCAGCAAGCAAAAAATATTATTTAAAATAGTAAAAAAAATAGGTTTAGGGCGATTTAAAGAGGACAATAGCATTCCTAGCGTGTAGCTAACTACTTATGGTCTACTTACAATTTAAGACTTGGTTCATGTTTCTACATACAATGTAGCAAGTGTCATGAGCATATAAAAATTACAAACATGAATTATGTGATTACTTATTTTGTAACCGAAACAAAACGTAGTTTACGTAGAGTTAAGTAAAATGCTGAACGAAACTATAAAACAAATAATTAGAAAAAAAAAAAACAAGTCATTGAATGTTTTACAGAGCATTAGTTGCTTATGAATAATCTTCCCGAATTCTATATCACCTTATTTTTGCTGAATAATGGCAGCATGTTTCTGAGATTTACAAAATATGATTCGGATAGAAGAGACTGCAGTTTATCTATGCCATTGCTAACGTTGAAGAGATCCCCAGCAGACATGCCAGGGAAATTGTCTAAGTCTAAGTTAAGAAGTGGAAGAGCAAATGTTGTGGCGACAAATCCTAACACCATCTTGCCGTTGAACTCTTTGTGAAGCTCTGGTAGCGAGATGATCATATCCTGAGGTGCTCCCAGGGCCTCCAAAGTGGTCGTCAGTTCGGCGTGATACTCCGTCAGAAGCGTGTCGATGTGGCGATCCCTCACTTCGTTGTTGGCGCTGGCGAATATGAACTGATGCAGGTCCAGCACTGGAGAGTTGTAGCTGCAACACTGGAAGTCCACCAGCATGACCCCCTCCAACTCTTCACTGGTCTCCGAGTACCGGTACATCACATTTTGAATGCCAAAGTCTGCATGGTTCAGCACGTTGAAGGCACTGTCATCCCTCTTGTTGACATTTTGAAGGTCTACGTACAAAGTCTGGAAGCGTTGCTGCACCCGGTCGGCCCAGCTGCGTCCGAAGTCCGGCCAAGATTCTATAACTTGAGTGACAAATGGTACAAGCATACCAATGATCATTGCCATACCTTCGTTAAAACCACCGTCTTCAAACGCGTTCTTGTTGAAAACTTCTAGCAAATTTTCGTCTTCCCGCCGGATCATCACAGAAGATGCGTGGAATCTGGCAAGAGTTCTAAGTGTCAGTATACTGTGCTTCAGGTCCAGACCATTTTTACGTTTTGGCGCCTTGAATCCTTTTTGGGACAGATCTTCTATAGCTATCAGGTAACTTGGTGTCTTGCGTGTGTAATAGACTCGCGCGCTGAAGTCTGTGTGGCTGTCGGGCAGCGCCCGTGACAGTAGGACTGACATCCTGGGGAGAATCTCGTTGAACATCTGTATCTCTCTGACAAAAAAGGTGGACTGCTTGACCATTTCTGCATGTGAGGTGTTCTGCGGCTCAACTTTGACAATGAGTGACAATGAATGTTGAGTTGTTTGATCTAGGCGTGTATATTTAACTGTCACCCTCCTGAGGCAACTTCCTACATGTAGAGTTTCATTCATCTCCTGTACTTCAAGGTTGGGTAGTACGACGATGGTGCCGTCTTTCTTAGCCTCTCGCAGTATCTGCTGCATCAGCTGCACGGTTATCTCTACTGGAGTGGTCATAGTGGACTTCATACTGCCAACAAACGTTATAAGGTAATTGCGATAACTGCGTTTTCGGTAAAATCTTTTGAAATAATTTTTTAAATCCTAACATCTACATTAAGAATTTTACATCATTTAGCTATTACACAAAAAAAATTATTTTTGTACTATCGTTACCTTGTTTACGTTATACCATATACATATAATTAAATATCATCGTTGTACACAAAAATGAACAACTGTCTACCTGTAACGTATGCATTCCTATACCATTCAAACGAATGAAATGACACTTTGTCCGCGTGCTCCCGCAAAAATTTCCGAAAAAAAAAAGAAAGAAAGACGAGGTAGGGTACCGAAACAGAGTAACCAAAAAATTGATTGAAATAATTTTCTTCAGGACGGCCATTAATGAATGACCTTTAGCATATGTTTTCACCACTTGGAATTGAAAACAATGCTCAAATTTTTTAGAAAATAAAAAATGTAAATATTCTTTTACAGTAAATTGTCCCATTCAGTGTGATTATAAGTACTAATATAATTACTTACATAGAATTGAAAGGACCAAATATTTTTGCCAAAAACATGTATTAAACTTTAATTTAAAATTCAACTATTTTGTCAGGAATACAAAAATAAGACTTAACGAATACTCACAGAGAAACACAAAATATTAAATTCTTTACTGTTTTATACATGATATATTTACATACAAGTTGCTTAATTAACCTTAGTATAAATATATCCTCTAATGCGCGATAACATTACTTTCGAGTATGGCAGTTAATGCTTTTTCTTATCTTGTTGATTGTGATTTTCTCTACTAATACAACATAGACTTAATTTCAGTAATCTACCGATTAAAACACCTTATATATTTACTAAACAATGGCTATAAAAAGTTATTTTACAAAAAAAAAATACTATGTTTTGCTACTATCTACTATGATAGTGGTACAGTCTCCTACAACGCAAATATAACATTGCATTAAAATGCTATTATATGGTTTTAAACTACAGTCCACGCATCTTTTCGTAAAGTCACGTGACAGTTTATGAGGAAGTATTTAGTAAGTGTCGTTATCCTATGTTGTTTAAAAACACCCTTAATATTTGACTGTTACAACTTATTTACTAGACTTTTCATAACTGCTGTCAAATCGCAGTACTGTAGTGAAATTTGTACAGCAACATTTTATTCTTTATAGTTAGCAAGTTTTAAGAAATTAAAATTCTAGGATCTCATTATGAAAACAATATCAATGTAATAGTTTATGTATATAGGTTATTTCGCACTGTAAAATTTTGCTTCAATGCCATATTGGCGTCATTACTACGGCCGCTTGTTCTTCCATTTATTTGAAATTAAAATATTTTTCAAACTTTAAGTTTAACAATTAATCTATATTTTCTTGAGTACGAATTTTTAACCCCCTAGAAGAATTTTTCTAAAAATTTTAATGTAAATTAGAGTGTAACAGGCGTCAGTAGGCAAATTTAAATTAAAAATAAAGTTAAATGTGCGAAATATTTTCTACAAATAACCGAAACAAAAATACTTAGAAAGTTAGTTTCAGTTTACCAATTAATTTTTGTACTGAGCGGCAAGAGAAGTTCGATTTATTATTAAATTAATTTTAATATAATTTAATTTAATTCAAATAGTTGAACTCAATAATATTTTATCAGCTTGGAGGGACGATTAATGACGATACGAAGAATGTGACGTAAGAGGGTTTAACGATCCTTTAACAACGAGGTCTAAAGAGCCGATGAGGGTGACGTGAGGTGACTGGACAACACAACATCCATGCTCGTGCCGGGATTCGAACACAGGACCTCTCGCACCGTACACCGGCGCCTAACCGACTACGCTACCAACGCCGGCATGATGCAATGGAATCGAAAGCTGGCTTGTAATCAGAAATTGTAAGGTATTTTAGTTCTACTTTCGTCCCAAACGTTTTAAATCGTCACCGAAAATGTTGTAATAGTACATGTGTAATAATTTTCCGATCACAGATCAAGACTGATTCTTCGTTTAAGGTGGGACATCAGTCGCCATATTGGATTATTTTACTTATTGACTTTTTAAAATTCTGTAAAGAAAAGTGTAAAATTTGATATTGTAGCGGGGATTCGATTTATCTTGCGCTACAGTACAAACGTCGTAGTTGATTGTGGCCTAGATATACGTTAATTGTGCAACTGCGATGCTTGTACTATAGCGCAAGATAAATAGAATTCACGATGCAATCTCACATTTTACACTTTTATTCTCAGAATATAAAAAAGCGAAAAATTAAATAATAATCCAACATGGCCACTGATATCCCATCTTAAACTCTCTTTCACTTTGTTAAACATCTTCTTTTCTCTGTCAAGCAGGTGTTTTTGTTACATATATATCGACTGCAATATAGTAAACATATTTTTTGTAAAGTATTTTAAACTCACCTGTCAATCTTCAGTATAGCAGTTGTCAGAAGTTACAGTAGCGTGTTATTAGCTATGTACACTACGGCGTAATAGGCTATGTTCTATAACAGTATAATAGCAAAGAACTTCTCAGTATCTGAAGGATCACAACACTGACATTACATGGTCGCTTAGACGAGCATATATCGATCGCCGGCGTTATCAGCAGTGCACTGCTGCCCGAGATAATCGACAAAGCCGGATGCGATAAGGTGACGTAAATGTTTTCGCTGTTAGGTAGGAAAGATGTAGGATTTAACGTCTCGCCGGTAATAAACATAACCTCTGGTTCGGATTACTAATGCAAGGTCACGTTTTTTTTTTATTTTTGTACGTTACTCGAGTTCCGTCAACTTCAGAATTTCAAAGTTCACGCTGAGTAGATTTGATTATTTTTCGGCTTGTGTGGTACGAGACGGAATTTTCGTTAAGTGTAAAGCCGCAGTTACAATAACTCATTGCGTCCGTTCGTCCGCCATCCGAACATTCGTTTCTAATCAAGTTATTCACAGAAACACAAACATTGTTTAGTGAAAGAAAATCAATATTGAAAGAAAAATTAAAGAAAAGAAAAGCCAGGCATAATTTTTAGTAAACACATAATTAACAAACGTACTCACAATTCCACAAAATAATATAGTTCTTGAATCTAGAAATACAACATAAAACTAACGTGAAAACAGGCAAGAATAAAAATTAATATTTCTATGCACGTGTTTCTAAAATATTGGTTTGCAATGTGTTTTTAATGTTATGGTTATATATCTGTTATAAAAGTCAAAATTAATTTTTTGTTAATGTATTTAAATGTTTCTTGCAGTGGGACAGACTAACATACTGTACTATCGTGTACATACGTGATTGCATTAGTTCACCTGAGCCAGCTCACGAAACATCGTGAATAGTCGGTCTTAAGAAATCTACTGTGTTAGTTTGTGTCTTCATCGTTGTGTCGTCTATTTTGTTGTCTGTGATTTCGCCATTGTTGTCCTGTCTTGTGTCCAACATTGTCTTCGTCCCAGTATTGTTTATGCTCTCTTAATTGTGGTGTCCAGAGCTTTACAGATTATTTTGTTTTGTATTTCGGCTTTTATGTTTAGATTTTTTTATTTTCATTTATTTGTAGTTGACTAATTCACTATGGGATATTTCACGTTCTGTTGTTTTTTTATGAATGTGTTGACTACAGCCAAACTGGACTTGTTTTTCTCTTTTTTCTTTTTTTTTTTTTTTTCGTTTTTTGTTTGATTTTCCTTAGTCACATTCTATAATTCCTGGGACGACGTAATATTGCAATGGCGTATGTCCACAATAGCACAGTACGTTATTTTTTGCTCATTAGAAATCTACATAGCCTCCAAAAACTTGTGAGGTCAGTAGTAAATTGTAATGTTAAATGACGCTTCGTGCTATGCGCAGAAACATTTTCATTGGTTTATACTTTTACCTTTCCAGTGATTTATATTTTTGTGTCATTCATAAAATGTTTTGCTATAATGTGCTATAATGTTTCGATAGCGTACTTCGATTTCCCACCCAGAATGTGGGAATGCGTGTTTCCCGTACAATGTTAGGAACTGTTCCTTCATACCTGAGCGGTGCTGTATGTTATATAATGTTCACAAGTACGTCAATTTCGCAGGTATACTTTATGTAAGGTGGAACGCCAATGACGTACACTTTAATGTCATGTTTATGATTAGCCGATGGTTGTCATGAAGTGCCTTTGACTACCGCAAGCCGGTAGTAACCATGGAATTAGTTCTTAGGGACATCACATACTAGAATCTAAAAATTAGTTTGTAAATTTGTCAAGCGTGCGTACAGGAGCTCTTAGAAAGTAGGTATTGTAGAATTGTTTTCCAGACATCCTGTATCATTCATAAACATTTTTTTATAAAACAGTCAAATGTATATGGAAGTTACCAGACTTGAATGGTAAAAACTGTACATGTTTGCATATTTACAAGGCGGAAGTATTAACTGTCCCATACTGCGTTTAGATTAGTTACTTTCTAAATATTTTAGGAAGATTTTTTACAGTGTACCCGAGTGTATGGTTATAAGTAAATGATAATTGAGAGTGGCTAGTGCGTGTTCACGGTTGAGGAATACAAGCTGATGTTAGATGATTAACGATATTGACGTACTTCTAATAATATCACTAGATATTTAGATATGTTTAGCTTCTTTTTACACTATGTAACATTCCAATTTTCACTATATTTTAATGAAGTAGGCTATAGTCCTCTTGAGTATGATTTTATAAATTCAAAATTCTGCATTCGGAATTTGTCGTAACCGGAGTGTGGGTCTAAAATCCACCACTCTTCTTGAGTTCTTCAGATATTAAAATATTTTATCAATAAACGTTTCCTCCTACAAAAAATAGTTGAGCGCTACAATACTAACATTATACATACCACATGCATGTACTATATATTAAGATAGCAAAAAATGTCTCAAATAATATATTAAGAAGTTCAAATACTGTTAATAATTACATTTTTTTTTAGAAAATATTTCATGTATGGAATGAACGATGTGTGACACACACTGATTCCATAATTCTACTCAAGATGTAGTAGACACATATATTGTCTTGCATCGCGTCTACGGATAGTGAAGCCCACTTTAAAGTACGACTCTGAATGCCTTACGAGCGGTATAATTCTAGGCTGTTAAGGTGGGATTTCACCCCATGTATTGAATTTTCAGTTTAATAATCATCACATTATTTTTTAACTGAAATTACCAACAGTTAATTAAATGCTTCAACACAATAAGAAAGGCCTTCAAATTTAAGTCAAGTATTAATTTACAAGTAACCTGATGACTTAAAAAAACCATATGCATCTAAGTATTGAAAAGTATTTGAATAAGCATGTCATGATTTTTGTTCAAAAGTTCTTATGGATTTAAAAGCTTTTCGCAAGGTACTGATTTTACGAGAGACATATAGTTTTTTTTAAGTTAGTGTTTCTGAACAACCAGAATAACATAAAATCAGAAATTCCAACATGGCTTATGTTGCCCAGCTTAATGGCAGTGCGAGTACATTTGAAGATTTCGCAAACAAGTATAGCCTAGCATAAAATAGTATATTTTATTTAGGTTTAAATTATTAACTGTTTTACGTACAGTTGAATTTATACAAGATATTCACTCTGTTGTCGTCATGTTAACAACCAGCGGAAAATACACATATGCCTTAAACAATTTCAGGGCTTCGGAAGTGTTTACATAAAAGTTAACCGCCTAGTCTGAAATCACAAAGTGTAGAACAAAAAGCGATACTGTTGGTTTCTGTAGGTATGGTAACAAACTTGTATTAAACAGGCCGTTGTTTATTGTACATTCAGAAGTTTTTCAGGGGATAATCGAGACACGAGGTCATAGTTTGTCCAAGTTTTGAGATTCAAGTCACGGGCGATGGCTCCTATTTCGATCCCAGTACTGTTAGAACTTAAGGTACAGTAGAGTAAAGTTTACTCAAAAATTCGTGTCCGGGTTGTTTACGACAGCTCAATATTATATTTTCTAGCAGGTGGCGGCCTTGGTTATTCCGATTCTTTTTTACTACGGAATACGCAAACTGACTCTACCCTTAAGTACTGTAAGTTTCTTTCTTCTTCAGATTATGAAGATGCTGTAATTTCTCATGGACGAGTATTGTAACGCAAACTTTCCGCCACTAATTTCGCTGGAGTAGACCACGAGTCAACCTTATGCCGGCACTTACAGACATAGCTTCGGATGTAAAACAAAACATTTCTGAATAAACGAAATCCTCTCATATACTGTAGGCGAATTAACAGCATGAGCGGCAATGTTATAGACATGGGGGCACGCCAGTAATACATGTTTTTATTTGACCTTATTGTCCGGCTTCATCCAACAGGTGTTTCGTCGGTTCTTTGACTCTCGTGTTGTGACGTTCTTTCGAAATACGATACATACGATATAGTAATTTGAGGCGTAAACCATCAAATTTTCCTTGCAATCAGGATAATTAGTATCACTGAGACGCTACAATATGATAATTTTTCACAAGACTATATACATTTAATAATTTTCACACAAAATATGTGGCATAAAATTCAAAATGGGTTAAGAAATAGCAAGAATCAGTGAATTAAATAAAAGTGAATGACGAAAATTTTGTAATAAAACTATAGACTTGATTAAAATAATATAGTTGGGTTTTACAGTGTTTGTATGTTCTTTGCAGATTTTTCATGATTCATTAGTACCTGAAGAAATGAGGTTTTTATCTTTAACTGGTAAATCAGTGTTTTGGAATTTGCGTGTCTTGTTTATTCGTAATTCTTTCGAGTGTTTCGGACTTGGCAAGATTATTAAAATAATATTGAAATATAAATTTGAAATTATTAAAAACGTTTTTATTTTCTGTCATTAAATGATATCACAAATATTTACTTAATTTAGTTAGCTATGTGCTGGTGGTTACGTAGCCTTCAACATGCGTTGAATTTACAATATTTTTTTTCCCTTGATAAGATATGAAACGGATCTGATAACTTCTAAGAAGACGATAAGTTACAACATTTTATCTTCGGAAATAACTGTTAGGTGGCACCATGTCCTTGAGCAAACAGAGTGCGCAGTTATCGATAAAATTAATATTTTTTTATACCGCCGTTTACGACAAATGAGACCTCGTCACGACAGCATTAAATGATTACTGTAGATGTCACGTGTTCGATCGAAACATCCTCATTATACGTTACCTTCGTCGGAATTCCGAGACTATGGAAACACAGTAGCGTGAAAATAACATACAGTGCCTTGGAACTCTGGACTGGAAGTTGTCTTGGAAAAGTTGTGAAGGATCCGCATTTTACAACGTAACTCTCATAGCAGACATAAATTACTACTCACTAAAAACTGTGATTGAATGGGCTGTTGAACTAATTCCAGTTGGATAGAAATGAGTGTTAAGTTTAAAAATTACTGTTCGTGTTCCCATTGTAATAACTTAACGAGAGAAAAAATATCAGAAATGATTATCGAGTACTTTCAAAACGATACTCTCGTAAAAATACTATTTCCAAGTCTTTAAATTATGATAAAAACGGATTTTTACCCGACTGTTTAAGAAAATATACGCACAGGATGTTCAGAATCAGCCGTAAATTAAAAAGATACTGCCTAATTATTTTTTTACGTTACAGTCTTCAAACCTATACAGTATTATTATAACCTGATTCTCGTGTTTGTACGCAATGAGCACAGGCAATGGAAAAAAAAATGTTTGGTACTACAAATTTTTTAAACCACAGTTACTTGCATCACTTTATGTAACTCTTCAGCGATCAATTAAAGTTTCTTTTGCATCGTATTAACTGTTCACAAACAAATAAGAAATGTATATGAACACACGGATAATCGTGCTTAGCGATAGTGGAAAAAAAGGGGGGAAGGTAACTATCATACAATTAACTTTATCTGCAAAAAGTCATCCTCTGTAAGTATGTTTTTTGTTTATTATGGCGTTTACACATTTTAGTGAGTTTTGTGAATTGTGTACTAAATGTTTTGAGAAACCAACAAATTATAATGTTTTAGTCAATCGGAAAAATGTACACTTAGAAACACGCATTATCAATGTCTTTAATTGTGAAAGCATGCTCTCTCAGTTTCAAAATAAATTAAAGTATATATTAATGAATGTAATAATAATTAGAGGCTGGGAATATGAAAAATTACTTTAAAATAAACATTCTGTCGCAGAAGAGCTGAATAACGTATTTTAAAACTTTTAACGTTGGCGAGAACTCAACAAAAAATATACTTCTTGGAATTTTGCTCCATAGCGTTTGCCTTTTCGGCTTCTCGCATGCGAATTCCTCGATTGTGCCGCCTTTCGCCACTCTAATAGCTTTTCGTATACGAATTTAGTATACGAGAGCGCCAGACGTGTTCAAGCGTACCAACAGCACATTTCGAGCGGTCAGGCGAGCGGTTCGTAAACGAAAGAAACCTCGACCAGTTTACCGCCTTGCGCGTAGAAGCGGTGGGGCGTTAGGTGCTCGCGTCAATGTATCCGTTATCACACCAACTTCATATGGGCGATGCCCTTAAGGATGTTAAAGTAGGGAAAAATCATAATTTTACATTAGAATGAAACTGTGATAGATTCGTAGAAGTTACTTTAAAACAAAATATAACTTTTTTTTAAGTAGCAAAAAATTCAAAATTTCAGAAATTTTTTTAAAAATGCACAACATTTTTTGAATGGGTTTGTATGTTCTTAAATCCCTAGCCAGTGACATTTACTTTTACTGCGAATTATTTCCTTTTTGTTATGTTGATTGGTTTTCGGGGGGTGTATGAACTAAAACATGCACATTTTGGCTTTAAGATGTCATAATGGGAAAACTGGCTGAGATAAAAATTATTTGTATGAGGAAAATGTATTCTCAAGTAACGTCTATAAAACTAACACAGTTTCATACAAATACAAAATCATAATTTTTCTTCTCTTGAACGCTGACTCCATTATTAAGGTAAGTATTTTTCCGGCGCATGAACACAGTGGTAGTGTTTCACGCACATTTTTTTACGTGAATCTGCCACACGAGTTCTTAAAGAGAATGTTTAAACAACCACATATTTCAAACTATGCTTCTACGTTACCATGCATATTGTAAACATGTTTTATGGTTTATTGAAAATGCACAATTTTGGGATTTTTAAACTACAAAATCTTGAAAGATACCTGCCTAATTCCTAAGTAATAGGATGAAGTAAGTTTAAGAAGTGGACTGGTGAGCAGTATCAGAATGTAACTTTTAAACATTGATTTGACTTAAGTGAACGGAAACGAAACTGTCACAATATTAAATAATTTGTTTGGTTGTGTAATATATCAAAAATTATTCCGGATTATCCCAGTTATAGTGTTTGATAGAATTCACGGTAAATGTTTAAGTTGTATAACATCTAAATAATCATCCTGGACTAGCCCAATTTGACTGTTTTCTAGAACTGATAGAAAGTGCACAACAAATTTAAATAAATGTACTGGCGAATACATTGTAACCAAAATAAATAAAATCTTGCAATTTCTTTGTGAGAATCCGTTTTTTTTGTAGTATAAAATTTAATAAAAAAAAAATATTTTCATAACCTCAAATTCGGGATTCAGACAATGATTTAAGTTAATTAAATTTGAAACTAAATTAACAACTTACTTCAAAATAACATTGATTAATTCTTCACTTCTGTGTCCCCATCAATAAACTCTTTATCGAAATATGTAGAACTTCTCGTTAGGAATAATATCCTTATATCTCATATTAATATTTACATATGCATATCTCTTCAGTTAAGCACTGTTCGTCAAAAAGTATCATATAAATATACGTAAGTTTTTTACCTGGGGCTGATTTGTTTTAAATGCCCAGATATCCGCGTTTCTTCTGTATTTCATAATGTCAAAACTTTTGTACTCATAACACGAGTCTATCCAGTCCGAAAAGCTTTCATTCGCTTACAACAAACATCGTTAGCTTGCACTTTACGCCTCCGAGTCCATTACCCGGATATAATCCCGTGTTCTCTGGGTCAAATACGTGGGATAACATGTTGCCAACATGACCGTGAACGTCGAGGTCCTGATGTACTTTGAAACGGAACTATGATAAATCGAATATCCATATACATTATCTACCTAGTTGATAAATACGACTCAGCGCCCAGATCATTGCGAGATTATCACTCAGCAGGTCGCCTTCGCCACTTTCAATATACGACGCAAACATTTTCCGTCACGTCCGTGAATGATAACAAATACTTATCGATCTTTATGTTCTGAAAATACGTTTAAAATTATTAATTAAATGACAGTTTATTATGTTGATAATCCAAGTGTGTGTTTAAACTGCATATGCAGAATTTAAATAATAACAAACACCAACAAAAACATTTTTTCTAGGGGCAATCTAACTAGATAAGTACATGCGAGCAGATATAGTTAAGTTAGGTAAAATTAAAGTAAAATAATATTCAACTGTTTTGAAAAACCACACTTCTACGTAAGAAAAACAATTGCTGCAATATAAACAAGCCAGTTTCTAAGGAATATGTTCTTCATTTCAATATATCTATGCTTTCTAGAACTTTAGACCTTCCAAATGACTTTCGTATATCTTAGGAAACTGGCAATGCATTCATGAGCAACACGCAAATTTTTTCACGCCTGATTCACAACGACAATTGCCTATGGATATCAGGATAGGATGCATCAATTTTATGTGGAAATGTATTAAAACAATATTTACTTTGCCCAATAATATATGATTGGTCGAACTGTCAGAAGAATAGCATTTAAGATAGAGTCAACCGATGAAAGAGTTCTCTAGTCCTGTCGAATGTTTTTGCCTCAGATGAACTCTGGTTGGGATATTTGCAGCGCCCACAAATTCGTTAGAAGCGTCTTGAAAGTGCCTGGTATGTAGGCAATATTACTTGCACGCTGTGCTTACTACTGCGTGTTTGAAACATTCCTGACATAACAAATATTTGCGCGTCGCCAATGTCACACATGTTAGAAAAAGTGACACATATGGTAGTATCTATGCAAGGCTCTGGTTACTTTCCTCAAGACAACTATTTTGTTAAGTTAAGATGCAACTCATCTATAAGTACACATTATCTTCACATCCTTCGACCGAAAATCGTTTCAAATGATACAAAGTGTCTTGAGAGTCTATTTTTTCATAAGCAGGTTTGAAACATACCAGTTTATGATATTAAAGACTGAGGATTATTAACAACTAAATCTATGCTTAGACATTAAACAACAATTTTGATAACGTGACGATACAAACATTATACTGACCATTTTCTATGATATGGAAACAAAGTGTTGTAATTTATAACTTTAACACACTATTATACGTTCCGTGTCTGAGATAATTATAAATGTTGTTTATCAGGCGACTTTGTTTATATAAAGTACAGAATTGGAAGATTATATGATATTGTGGCATAAGATTTCTTGTATTTTCTTGCTGGCTTTGAAGGACCAGCTACAGCCTTAACTTTCACCTTGTACGAGCTAGCGCAGAACCCAGACATACAGAAGAAACTAAGGAGTGAGATAACAGTAGTTCTCAGCAAACGTGGCAAGGAAATGTCTTACGATGCCATCGTTGTTATGTCCTACCTTGATATGGTCTTCTCGAGAGAAATTTATCGCGAAAATACAGTTCACTTACATTCGTGGGAAATTGTTGGTCTATCTTGGTTACTGGCCAGCAAGTCAGAGTGTGAGAAGACGTTCAACATTTGACTGAGCCAATCAGAATAAAGTTACTGGGACATCAAACGCTTGTGATTCGTAAAATATGTATAATCGTCCAGTACTGGAAAAAAAAAGAGTATAGTTGTAGGAACCATACTTCTGTTAAAATAGGGACAACAAAACAGTTAGGTTGTTACTACTATTCTGGACAGTTCCTTCAACAATCTGTTTTGTGGAAGAAACAAAGGGTCTTGTTGCTTTTACACACCAGATGGTAACTTCTACAAAACAGATTGTTGAAGGAACTGTCCTGATTATTACCAACAACCAAACTGTTTTGCTGTCCCTATTTTAACACAAGTATGGTACCTACAACTATACTCTTTTTTTTCAGTGCGATACACCGGATATGAGCTGTTATTTTGAAACACGGCCCGCAATGGCGTATGCCCAACAGGGCCGTTATGTTTTCAATGTCTGATTTTGGTCACGTTAACGCGGAAGTTTAATATTTTGCTAGAAGTGTTCCCCCAGTCTAGCTACGGAGTTGAGTCAGTTGAACATAAAGTAGCTTGGAGTTTATTCTGCAGCAAGAAAATAGCGTGTCATTTGCACGTCCCTAGGCATGAAATATTTTCGCTAAATTCAGGCGTTCCTGCACGTTTGCCGGACGATGGTTTCTTTGAGAGAGAGAGAGAGAGAGAAAGAGAGAGAGACAGATAGAGGGAGAGAGAGAGGGGGGGAGCGCGTGGTATAATTTTTCCTTTGTAGAGGAACGTCTTCTGCATCGGACACGGCGAAGCTTTAGAACAATAATTTCACTCGATTAGTTTATATTCAGTTAAATCATTGTTCCGCAGTTTGAGTACCAGTGGCGTGAAGTAGGCGTGTTGCAAACAAAGCTGTACTTCGTGACGTCTGTACAAGTTCATGCGTCGGCTATCGGTATTAGCGAGACACGAGTGTGATACCACTTCTAATAGGACACATTCGGATTTGTACAGGCGTCGCAAAATACAGCTCATCTTGTAACACACCTACTCCACGCCACTGATAAATACATTTACTTGACGCGTTCAGCCACGATCACATGTCCGAAAAATCCAATTAAATGAAATATATATTATCTGAGCTAAAATTAAGAAATTTGTTGAATAAGTGGTGCTATTGGTAGAAATTAGAAAAACTGGCTAGTTCACTGACATGTAGGCTATCCTCCAATAATACCTGCTTACTGAGGCAGGCAACATATGCTCATTGGCTGCTAATTGATTTAGCGATACCACATGATTGGACCTGCCCTTAGTTGCTTCTTTATTGGCTACGTAATTTCTTAGGAGATATCAGTTATGTCCAGGCACAACTTCCGTAGTGATACGAACTGTCGTTTGATTAATTAAACGTGTCGAAAACAAAACACGAATTATTCAGGTCCCTATTCATTGGTCATAATATTTAACAGGTGTCAAGTATGTGCTCGTGTAGTCTTTATTTGTATACGTTCAAGGGTAGATAACATAACGATATTAAAGCTATTAATTTTTTTGCAAATGTCATGCATAAATACAACAAATATTATTTTCAACAGTTTGTAATCTTAATAAATTTTCGTAGTTTTATCGCCAGCCTCATATCCAATTGAATTCTCCACAATATAATGTTTTTAATAGTAGTATATTTTGTAAACTGCAACTCACTTTTTTGCCCGAAACCCAGGTGATGTTTATTATCACATACTTTTTTTAAGTTATACAAGCTGTACATGTCTTCTGAAAGGAATTTAGTTTCTTGTTTCTAGGAATGCGATTCGCTCTGATGTAAGAGAAAACTGCACTGGTTCGTATACTGATATCTCATGAAGTAAATACATGTGCGGAAACTCTCAGGCCTCCTCTGCGTTTCAAAATTAATGATATTGCACTTAAAACTAAAGAAATAATCCATTTGGAATTTCTGGAATATTGGTAGTAATTTTGTACATATTTGCTATCGTGGATTGGTATTTGTCGTTAAGCTATGTTGCTTTACTGAAAAATATTCCTGCATAAATTTTTTATTTTAAAATACATTAATGACAGTTAAATAAATATGGTGAAAACATCACAGTGACACGTTCTTATCACATAAAAAGAACATAAAAATATTTTTCAGGGATTGGAAATAATTGTATTTTAAGGGTTGTATGAAATAAAGCTTAAAAATGTATAAAGTTATTTACATATTTTATTGAGAATTGTTACTTAGTATTAAATTTGTAAGTGCTCCTTTTTCTTGCGGTACTGTGATGGTGAAAAATAATTATAACACACATTTCCCACTACTGCAATCCGGCCTAAATTGGGTGAAATTAATACTTACTGAACATAACAAAAATTATGATACCAGAGAAAAATACAAAAATCACATAAAAAGAACAGCCAAACCATTTGTCAGAGATGGAAAATAATTGTATTTTATGAGTTGTATGAAATTAAGCTCAAAAATGTGTAAAATTATTTCTATATTTTATTGAGAATTGTTAGTTACTATAAAATTTGTATGTGCTACTTTTTCTTGCGGTACTGTGATGGTGAAAAATAATTAAAACACACATTTCCGACCACTGCCATCGAGCCTAAATTTGGTGAAATAAATATTTACTGAACATAACAAAAGATTATGTTACCAGAGCAAACTACAAAAATCAATAATATACCTGGGTTTGTCAAACCAAGAAGCTATGTAATTTATTTGCCTTAGTACTTAAGTTTGACAATAACCTATTTGGTTGACGCAAATGAACTTTTTTAAATACGCAAATGTTCATTTTGTGGCTTTTAAAACCAGAATATTTGTGAATAGTTTGTGACGTTTCGTTAATCTGTCATTTGTGTGATAGCTGTACTTTTAGGTGCATTTAATAACGCTTCATTCAGTTACAAACAATCCCGATAAAACAGTTCCTACAGAAAAATGATAATAAATAAAGTACTTGTAGTGACACTGACCGATACCGGGAAATGTTGACCGTTCGGTTTTAAAGTACTGTGTATATCATTGAAAGTTTTGTATCATATTGACTATGTTTTATTTGAAGCAATATTTCTGTCTTCAACAGGCTTAACTACAACTCCTCACCTTGAACACCAACTGTTTGTGATTTTCCTAAAACATCGAAAATTAGTATGCTGACATAAAGTATTTCCACGATTGTCCAGTGTCTGTAAGAAAGTTTTAATGTACATCTGAGTAAAAGGCATTTTTTGAGATCCCCATGTATATTTATTTCAATAGCTGTACAATCCCTTGAACTTGTAGCGATAAGGCATCGTAATTTTACAATTAGCGAAAAATATTTTTACAAAGAAACTCTTGGGAAATGTTCGAGTGGACCAATTAAAATGTATTGTTGATGTTTATCCACAATTTTGTTTTTGACCAAATAAGGTTCAAACTCGTTATTTTGGGATAGAATTGTTTCCTAATAGCGGTAACATGTTAAAACTAGTAAGTTAAGCTAAAAATAAAAATGAACAAAATTACAATTGTCCTAACCGCAGTCGTTGTCGAGGAATAAATGCTTAAAGCACACCATAGCACAATTCCATCCTCTTACGAAGGCATTGTGACTTACCGTGGGGAAAGTTCAAAGTTCGTTAGGCTTCAGCGCAATGTTATCATGTCCGATGTTTTTATTTCATTACTGGTGAGACCATATTTGACTGTACCAATTATGATTCCGGTGTACTAGAACTGAACATATGTGATTTGTCTGTGAACAGCTACACCGAGACACACAAGCATTAGCCAATCAGACAAGGTGCCGGGCGCTACACTGATTTGAAGAATACGTTGATAAAACAGTATTCGAGTCATAAGTTATCATTTTCGAGGAAAAATGTCAACATCTGTTTTACCACGAATAATCGGTAAATTACATTCTCTTGTTGGGTTGCTCCTACTTCAACTGGGGAACTGCGCTTCTGGGATCTACTTTAGACGTTTGGTCATAATTATGTTTCGTCTTTCTTTTTGAGGAATACATCAGCGGAATTTTGTCATTTATTTAAGAAAGTACTTGTGTCTGAATACGATATAAAATACTGAGATCGACATAATATTGGTACTAACGTAATTAAACATAGTTTTATGTAATATTTATATTGTTACGCAGGGTGAAAATTAGGGAACGTGTTGGGGCTTAAAATAACATTTCATAGGGATTCTAACACTTATTATGTGGGCGCTGGATGATACGGCGAACGTAACATAGTTACATGTGTCTCTCGGTGTAACCTAAAATAGAATCCCAGACTTAACCAACACGAATTTTAACTATTATGGGACGTAGCTCTGCTCAGATGGTAAGCACATAGTCACTCGCTTAGCAAATTAAGGTACTTTTGTAACCTGTTGGTGCCTCCGTACGAACTTACCGATGTCAACTCTATCGATTACTTAATCTGAGAGCCTCGCTAACCGACTCCCACTCCTTCCTGCCCTTTTTTCGCTATCTGCCCCCCTCCTTTGCTCCACTACTGCTGTCTGCCTCTTCCCCCCTGACCACCTGGGTCAGATCGGCCGACCGGCCTAGGAAGGTAGGCTGGCTTCACTTGGACAGCTGGCAGCAAGGGCGACAGACTTCTTCTCTTTCCCATTCCCCTGCAGGTCAGCGAGGAAAATTAGGTAACCTTCCACTATGAGGAGTAGTGGTTTTTTCTTAATTATATAATTTCTGTAAGTGTCTGTATGTTTATTCCAAATTTAATAAGCTCCATTTGTTAGGCTATCATCATTGTCAAATAAAACGTTCGAGGAATATTTTGTCTAATTCTTTTAACATTTTGGTTTTTCACTCGTCATGCAGACTATTTATCTTTTGATATTAAACCTTCAAGTTTTCCTTTTTGTTATTTATTGCAGTAATAAAGGTTCGCTAGCCTTTCCTTTGCATTACTGTCTCTCGCTTTCATGCGTCTCCTGGCGACCATTTGGACTCTATTTTACCTCGTGTTTGTTCGTAAGGTTCATGGCATTGATCGCTCGTATTATGCATGAAATATTCTAGTAACTGCTTCGAATCTGGTCCGTATTTTGTACTAAATATTTGGTATATAATTAATTAACCTTATTGCTTCATGACCTTATTGGTTAGTATTTTGCACTTTGGGATAAACAGTTATTTGCTTAAGGAAATATATTGTGAGACGACATTCGATTGTTCATTCGAATATTTTGTCATATTTGAGTTGTTTAATGAGGACAATTTGTTCAATTCAGGTAAAATTTTTAAATACTATATATTTATGTGTCTCGATTTTCATAAGATGACTAAAGTGAAAATGTATCTAGACAACTGTCAACATATTTCTGTGTTTGGTAATAAGTAAAGTTACGGAAGCTTGTTTACTCTTTCTACTAAGTCAATTAATAAATGAGTGCTTTGAATTTGGATTTACTGTCATACTGTTTCTATTGATATTTTTAGTAATTCAATCCACAGTTCCATTCTTACGCCTAACTTTTGTAACACATACTTTGACAATGACTTCTGTCTATTAGGTACACATTGTATGCTTGTTTTTGGAGATATACTTCATTTAACTTTTTATAAATTTACTAATATTCTTGTATTTCTCCACGACTTGTCAACTGGGACTTCTCCTTGAGTACACTTCCTGGATCTAGTTAGAAAATCCCTATACAGGACCAGTTACCTCTCGTTAATGGTCTAAATAACTATATTAAATTCAAATAAAGTAGGTACAGTGTTCTTTAAGCTGATAAATTACTGTAGCCGACACAAAATTTAAAGAAAAGTTTTAGAACAAAAATTTAACAATTTAGCGAAATTTGTACACGAAAGTATCACAGCTAATGAAATGAGAATTTATAAAATAACCATAACGATTTTATGCACTTCACAAAAAAAGAATGTCTTTTTAATATATTTTTTTTAATTAATGCGTTTAAGATTCGACGTATAAATTAACAGCTTGATAGCATCTTCACAGCTACAAATACATTTATGGATTTAATTCACAGTTTCTCTATAACCATCGGAAACATCTGGTGCCTATACTGAGGATTAAACATGATGGAAATAAACTATGGATAACTACTTTAAATTTGAAGCGGATCTACTTATAAATTTATATTTTAATTAGAACTATAATTATAGATGTACTTGCGAATTTGTCGAGTTAACACCAGCCTTGCCAGGACCCTCATCTCCCCGACGACCGCACTTTAAGATGGCTTTGAGTGGCTGCACCTCCAGGATACCATACCTTCAGGGGGCATGGCATCTTCTCGACCGTGTTTAGAATTTTCTTGCACCTTAAATAATGACCAAGGTTGGGCGCGGCCTCCAACCTTCGCGAGACTCGAAACTCTCTGTCGCTATATCTTAACACCTAGGCAGCCACGTAAAAACTCTCCTGCCGAGTCAGCAAAGTTCTGGCCAGTAACCCCGATGCGGGGAGAGGTGACTTGACCCGCGGAAATCAGGCCACTTCCTAGAAGTAGTCAGCGAACTCGCCACAAAGGCTAGCATTCATTACGAAATAACCAGACCCTCGCCTTTCCACAGCAGAGCCAATATATGTACAACACTCCAACCGCGATTAAATAAATTTCTAAAATTTCTGACAGTGACATTGTATCGCATGGAGATTAAGTGACACTTTCCTCGGCATATGACATAATAACCGAATACGTTTTTATCTTACAAAAAAGTATCACCTAAGAGTACTGTGTATCGAAAGTCTGCTAGATGTTTTGTAAACTTATTGCAGGAAAACAAATTTGTTTATAGGCACTAGCAATTTTCGGATTATTGAAACATAACTCTGTACTTTTTTGTCACCAACATACAACACTAATGGCCATATTAACTTTGTTTGGTCAGTTGGTTTTGGAATTGTGACTGTGCCAACTTTTGCAAAGTTGATTGGTTCGCAAAGCGAAATTTAAATTTAGTATTACTCTATCTGTTGGACCCAAAATGTATATTTAAATTATTCTTTAATCAAAATGATTAATAGGATTTATTGTTGTGTGCGAATAAGCCATTTTGCAAAAAAAAAAAAAAAAAAAAAAAAAAAAAAAAAAAAAAAAAAAAAAAAAAAAAAAAAAAAAAAAAAAAAAAAAAAAAAAAAAAAAAAAAAAAATAAATCTTTTATGTTTAATTTTGTTCGCAAATGTTGTCCTTTTAAATATTTCCTTAAATTTTTTGGGTATTTGCGCCAACAGTTAAGGAAGTGGGCTGAATAGTTATAAAGTTACATTGGTAACTTATTGATATATTGTAATACTTCATATCACTGTAAATAGAGCCTTTTATATATTATATATAATTGTATACACATGTTTATATTTACCTGCAGATATTTCCTCGTGGACTTCCAGCAACTTACAAGCAGCTATAGCCCTACCTGATACTCGAGATTCTGAGAAATTACTACCAAATAACTGTAGAAACATAGCCTCCGCACTACAAAGTCACTACGTAAGTTGTTATATTTTTCCCTTTCCTCACATATGCACGTAAGGGATGGGAGAAGACATAATATAAGAAGTAGGTAACATAAGTTTATTAAGAGAAATATCTAGGACACAACAGTTACATGAGCAGAAGGGAAGGAAGTAGTGATAAAGTAGATAGGAGCAAGGTTAACGATCACTCTCAGCCCTAACCGAAAGAACTCACCACGCTGGCTGCCGATCGACGCTAATAGAAGGGGTCTCGACGGCAGCCACGCGTCGTGTCCAGATTCCAGGTTCAACCCCCGGGACGAGAAAAATACGGTCGTACTCGTAGTCGGAGAGCGTCTCCCCTCCTAAATTAATATGACACATTGTAAATATTCATGTGTTTCGAGTACCTGCCGTTGTAGTACAGTCAATGCCTGTTTAACCATAAAGGTTTGAGTCATCTAACCTTAAACAATACCTTAATGAACCCACAGTGTAGCTACCAACTGAGTGACTCCCCCCAAATAATAATAGCTTTCTAACAGCAACCATATAAATAAACCTTTAAATACAAGTTTTGTTACACAGGTGAAGGCCTTGCTTTGTGTGTAAGACAACAGGAGATAAATTGGCTAAAGCCAGGTATGATAAATATTTATCGCAGTTTTACCAGACGTAATTTGAAAAAAAAAAAAAGTTACAGAAAACATGATCTTGAATGAATATATTACAGTTTCAGAAATCAGATTAAATTTTTTGAAAGTAAAGGAAATACATTTTTACATAAATTAATTTATAAATATGAATGGTGTGTTAAATTAGTGTTAGGTAATAATTATGATTCAAAATGTTGAACAGAAATTGTACTCACTTGAGGAAATGACTAACAAACTTGTAAGTTTCTTCATCTATGTTACTTATTAAAATTTATATTAACACTAACGCTGTGTTACAGTATGCAATACATTTTTTTTTCAGTTCGAATTGTTTGTATAATACTTACCGTGTGATATCACAGAGACCTTACGTTAGTGAATAATACATCTCACAAAAATATATAGAACATTGACTTCCCGCTTTTATTCAAAATCTTCGTGATCCCATCCGTGCTTGCTGGTAATCGCTGTACATAATGATACGAATTACAAAATATTAATTTAATCTCAAATACATGACATGAAAAATAATCAGTAGCAATGTCACCAGCACTTGTATACAGTTGAAGATACAGTTCAGATTTAGAATAATTCACTGTGATTACTAAAAACGTGATTTGTTACTTAACTACCAAATGCCTCATGGACTAATGCCAGATTAGAGAAAAAAAATTAACCGACTTCGAAAAAAGGTGGAGGTTATCAATTGGGTTGTATTTTTTATTTTTGTTACCTCAAAACTCCGACATTTATAAAACGATTTGGATTTTTTTTGTAAGAAAGGGGATATTTACAGAAAGGTCCCATTTAATTTTTTTGACATTGAACCTTGGATTTCGAAGGTACACGGGAACTCCTCAAAACCGAATAGGAGTGAGTGAGTGAGAGATTTTGGTCAGCGCTTAACATCTTGGTCTTTAGCGTTGGTGAAGGGTGACATCAGGAGAGTATGGAGCTGCGCCGGAACGAAAGGGTGGGGGGAACGGAAGATCCCTGAGAAAACCCGCCAACCAGCGTCATTTCCCTGCACAATTCTTACAAGTGAAACTCCGGAGATCGACCACACCACGAAAACTATTCCAAGACTATGAAGGTACCTAACTGTAGTCAAGGACGTTCTGGACGGACTTGAACGGCGAAGGCACAACGGAACTTCTTAACGATAAATGGCAGGAATGTGGAAGGTAGGCACGGGAATTCCGTAAAAAAAAATCAAGAAATAAAAAAAATAACAAAAATTAACACAGACTTTAAAAAAATACATACTCTGTAAAAGTGCACTAAAAAGTAAAATATATTTACGTTATTTTTAGACTGCTTGGAACAAAATAAATTTATTTGGACAGTAATATACGATTATTGTTATTTGTGGAGTTGGTGCCAGCCAAGGTTTCTAAGAAATTTCAGGAAATTTCCTAAAATTGACAAAACAATTTTAAACTTACGTTAATTCGATAATGTAGCAATACCTGATTAAACCGAATGCTTTCCTACCAGCCCCGGCGTATACGTCCGCTGACGCGCCCGGTGCTGTTCAACGCCACGCGGCTGCTGTCTTTGTATCGATTAAGAAATGCATAGTTGAAGTCAACATTTTATTTAATTAAATTTGATGTATACCTTGACGTTTGTTAACCTTGGCTCGCACCTACCCCAGAAAAAACAATAGCTGTACATTACTGTCCTTATACGTATATTGATTGTATTACTTTACTTCTTAGTGCATTTGTTTTCAATGTAGATTTTTTAAATCGGTGTTATATATTATTAAAAGAATTGTATGTTATACAAAATTAAGTTATTCTACAAATATTAAATTTCCAGTAATAAAAACGCATGTGATGATCTAGACTTTAGTGTCACACGTCACAGGTTAATTTCATGTCAATAAGAAATTTTTTGTATGATTGATGTCTTTTTTTACTCCCTCTTGTTAGATCTTTGGTAAAGAAATACACAACAACAAGAAATAAATTTTACCTCTATTTAAAAGCAAAAGTGGTTTATTTTACATTTCTAACTTATATATGTTTAATAAATTATACACTTCGCTATTATATAAATGATACAAATAATATGTATACCAATAAACAAGAAATTAGCTGCTTTCAAGAAAGAAGCACTTCATTACACAACTCTGCTATAAGTAATATAAAAGTTCTTTGAGTAAAATAACTGATGGAATGTGGGACGTTATTCTCTTATCTCGCATGTTCGCAATCTGGAACATAGACGATAAAGGGAGACACATAATTTCGGCTACATCAAAACTGGATGAAAAATTCAATAAATTGTATAGAACCTCAGTGTCTTGCCAGTTATCTAACTGTATAAGCGATTGTACACAAAATAAGAATAAGTGTAAACATATACTGTCCAGAGATACAAATAATAGCACTTACATCACAGACGACTGATTGCTATCTATAAAACCTTATTTTGACTGAATGCAGGCAAGAGTGCTCTGAAGCTTGTTAAATAGGAATCACTCACATATGACTGCAGTTTTTCGATGCCATTATCAGAGTTAAATATGTCCTCGGAAGAAATGTCGGTGCGAGAGCTTAAGTCTAAGGTCAGAAAAGGAAGAAAACACGTTGTGTAGAAAAAGCCGTACAACATCTTATTGTTGAACTCATTGTGAAGCTGTGACAGAGAGATAATCTGATCCTTGGGATATCCTAGAGCCTCCAAGGTTGCTGTCAGTTCGGAGTGATACTCCCTCAGAAGTGTGTCGATGTGGTGTTCCCTCACATCATCACTGGCACTGCCGAATATGAACTGGTGCAAGTCCAGCACTGGAGAGTTGTAGCTGCAACACTGGAAGTCCACGAGCATGATTGCCTCCACTTCTCCACTGGTCTCCGAGTGGCGGTACATGACGTTGTGTACGCCGAAGTCGCCGTGGTTCAACACGTTGAATGCACTGTCATCCCTAGTATGAAGTCGCGCAAGGTCTTCGTGCAAGGTTTGGAAGCGTTGCCGCACCCGGTCAGCCCAGCTGCGTCCAAACTCTGGCCAAGATTCTACAGCCTGGACGATGGCAGTTGGAATCGTGCTTGTCATATTTTTCATGAGATCTTTCATGATATCCTCTTGAAAAGAATACTTGTCAAAGACGGTAAACAAACTCTCATCTTCTCTCTGGATCATTACAGAAGCTGCATGGAATCTGGCTAGTGTTCTGAATGCTAGTGAACAATGTTTCAGGTCACACCCATTTTCACGTTTTTGTGCCTGGAATCCTTTCACGGATAAATCTTCTATGACTATCAGGTAGCTGGGTGTCTTGCGTGTGTAATATACTCGCGCATTGAAGTCTGTATGACTGTCTGGTAGCGCCCGGTACAGTAGGACTGACATCCTGGGGAGAATCTCTTTGAACATATGTGTCTCCCTGAGAAATAAGGTGGACTGAAGTATTAAGCTTGACAGTTGGCCTTTGTACGGCACAGTTTTGACGAGGAGTGTTAGTGTGTGATGAGATATGTCACCTTGGCGTGTATACTTGACTGTCACCCTTCTGAGGCAGCTTCCTCCATGGAGGTCCTCATTCATTTCCTTCACTTCTAGGTCAGGCAGCACCACAATGCTGTTGTCCTTCTCACCCTCCCTCAGTATCTGCTGCAGCAGTTCCACAGTTATCTCTTCAGGTGATGCGGTATCCTTCCCCATACTGTCAACACACAAACAGAATGTTGATAAATGTCAAGTGTTTTACAAATCTTTGGGATTTATTATTATTATATATATATATATATATATATATATATAATTATAATACGATTCCTAATTAGAAAATTTGATCGATTACATGCAGAAAATAGTGTTTATTCTGTAGAGCTGTTCCATTAATCAAATTTTTAATTCATGTTATGTAGACGTTTATGTACTTGGAATTACAGCACAGCTGATTGAACTAAAGGAAAAATGCCAACTTAACAATCGGGGATTATGGTGTGTAAATTTAATTTATATGAAACAATTTGAGTTTGAAGCAAAATTGATTGTTGGCCGATTTCGGTTACACTTCAGCATAAGTCACGGCCACATACAGACATTAACTTCTGTTGAAGTGATAGTTTCGACATATTCGTATCAATATACTATATAGTATAATATAAATACTTCCACTTATCACGATGTGGATACGTTAAAAAACTGTATTTTTTTAAAAAGTCAGTTAGTAATTTAATTAACTTAACAAATTCATCTTATCTATCCTTGTAAAATTGGCATTTATAGTTACTTGTAGTAAGCGACAATCTATGGTAAATATAATAGGCCTGTGAAAATCATGAAATGAAGATTTTAATTACATTTTTATTGGGAGTAATTCTGGGTAAACTAAAGTTTTAGTGGTTGGTTGGCAAAAACTAATAGCGATACTTATTCCAAACAACTCCAAACCTTTACCTTTGTGCTTCCCCCCCCCCCCCGACACACCCTTAAAATATTTAACTGCCGACTTTTACAAAATGGTTCATATTTCCGTAACCAATAGACTTAACCAGGAAAACTCTATAATTTTTCATTTTTTGAAGTACGTTTTACAAAATAAAAACAAACAAAAATGGTTTAATATGTAACTTTAACGTACATATAGTGATATCAACTTTCACAAATTAATTACACATAAAATAAAAAATTACCTGATGTGTCACACATATTTGTGATATAAGTAAACATACAGCATATGATAATAATGATCAATAAATATCTCGAAAAAAAAACCCTTATTAATTGAAATGCTAGAACGGTGAAATTAATGGTGAGTAACAATTACTAGCATAAGCACAACTTGCTGTTATGGGACAAGTATTCGATCGGTAGCATGTTTGCTCAACGAAAATGTTCTATCAAGTAACAGCTATTGTTTTTACGTTTTTCAGACACACACACACACACACATATATATATATTACTTTATCCGCACGGTGCAAACAAACACCTGTTACTTATACACAGTTCCTGTCACATCAACGTTTGCTACTTTGCTACTATGTATTTTGTATGTAATATAAATTGTAGATGCGCGGTGCAAAACGATACGACCCGGACAACAACTACATGCTGGTTGTCAATTGTCGGCTGACGAGATTGTACGTACTACTTGTTGCAACAGCCAGGCTACTTGCTCGCTATTACTGGGAGGGTGTAAGAGGACATATAAGAGTAGAGAGAGCAGTATATCAGATAGGTGGGTGGATATTTTCCGAGGACACACTCGGGTTTTTCGAGCCGTACATTGCGAGCTATGATATTATAAAATACTGTCTCAGAGAAAAATATTTGCAAGACAGGTAGAAAATGTAACGTTAGTCACCGTCTTGATAAATCCTTGCTGTACACTAACAAAATAATAGTTTCCAAATTTTGATTACGATTCAGAGGTTCAAAACGTTTTAGGGAATAAACACACACACTCACCTACACACTCAAAAACACACAGTTTAAATGGAAACATGAACAACTATTGACAGGTAAATTATCACTTAAGCCTGTATTCCTTTCGTGAAATAATCCTGAAACTGACAAAGTGTATTCTTTTCCCAGAGAAACGTATAGGAAAAAAAAAAAGGTTTTGAATGCAACATGAAAGTAGTATAGTTAAAACTCTCCGTGTGCACCACAACATTATTCTTAGACTGATAGTGTTGCTGAGATACAACGCGATAAGTGTTTAATTTTTCCAACTTGGCATAGTACGAAGAACATAAAACATGTAAGTTATCTTAATATATAAAATGAAGTGTCCTGAAACACTCACTCACTCACTCATCAACGCACAACCCAAACCACTGGACCTATAACGATGACATTTTGAGGGAAGCTTCCACTTATCCCGCAGGCACCCACTAAGAATATATTTTTGAAATTCGATAATTAACGGGGTTAAAAGGGATGAAACGTGTTTTAAAAAAATCCCTGATATCTCACTAACCGGGAAAGATATCATAATATTTTTAACTTCGTAATATTGCCCAAAGAAATCCATATTGGAAAATTTTTCTATTTTGCGAAATTCGAAAGTTAAGGGGGTGAAAAGACGTAAAACGTGTTTTTCATTAATCCGTAATTTCTCCTAAACAATTTCAGATAGTGAGGTGATTATTTTTTTTTTAAATTTATGCTTAAGTAAATATCTAAAAAGTGTATTAAGAATTTTTCGAAATTGGTCCTTGAAAGCTTTAAAAAAATAAAATATGTTTTTAATTAATCCCACTTACCTGCTAAACCAGTGGAAATATTGAAATGGTTTTATCTTTAAAATAAATCTTATGTAAATATAAAAAAAGTAATTTCAGGATTTTTCGAAATTCGTCCTTGAAAGTTGATAAAAAAATTAAATGTTTTCAATTAATCATCTGTACCGCTTATATCCGTTGAGATATCGAGATGAATTTTTGATTAGAATGAAGCTTATGTAAATATCTACAAATAAAATCAGGATTTTATAAAATTCGAAAATTAAGGATGTGAAAAGCTTTTAAAATTTACAGTCTCACGAAAAATGAGAATTATCACGGAAAAATAATTCAACGGTTGTTTCTTTTTGCCAACCTACTCATAAATAAAACCTCTTTGGACTGTAGCCTGTACATACGAAATAATTATCACGGCCTGCCTTTAAGCATTCACTCAGGTATTGTATAAAGTTTGTGGTGTGGAAGGGGTGGGGTTACGGGTTCGTATCCCATGCAAGCTTTTCACGATGGGAATTACTATGGCATCTTACGAGCATATTGCGCGCGCTCTTTACACTGAGCTAAGTTAAATTTATAGTTCACTGTTATTGAGTACGCTAGCTGTTAAATGCCTTCATCACATATTTTATCCAGAGTTACTGTTTACATTCTATAAATATTCACGCGGGCAAAGCCGTATCCTGTTAGCTAGGTTGTGTGTTGGCCTATATATACGTACATACATACATACGTACATAGGTACATACACTCACATACACACATTAATACACACACATATACATGCATACATACATACACATTCCTGCATAAAGGGGAGGTACAGAAGCGTAAAGCGTAAAATACATTAAATATAAATTCACTACCTAAGTCCTTAGCGGCTGAGATTGATGAGGTGGAGAAATATTTGAAAATTGAGAATTCCTCGCATCTGAATCAACGTACACGGAGAAAGTATTTTGTGGTAGCTACAACATATTTTGGGGTACGAACCCTGCAAAGTTTTTTTGTGGTCATCAAATAATATTTTGTTGTAGTTAATAAAATTTTGTGGCCAACACTAAAAAATTTTGTAGCTACCACAAAATAATTTTGTTAGGAAGACTTTCTATTTCGCTTCTTACAAAATTTTTCTTTCAGCGTATTTGATTTTTATTTCTTGCCCCATACCGTAAATGAATAGGGCTCACGAAGCATTTAAGTTGTGGGTATTTACACCTAAAATGCTTTATGTAGATAGGTAATCAACACGTAGCAAATAGTTCATTTTTGCAACTAGTGAGCAATTGCTCGTTACTAAATAACCTGTCACAAAATACGAACTTTGCTTTGTATTCTAGTAACGAAATTGACGTGTTATCTTACTTTGACGATAAATTGCTTGTTAAATTTTTTTTTAAAATCCGTAATTAACATAGCGAGTTAATGCCTCAAATTATAAAACACTTCATTTGCAGAAGTCGAGGTTAAACTTTTTGTGAAATATCACTCTAGGCGATGAACTGATAGTTCTCACAACTGGCCACGGCAACGTCCCTTACCATATCTGATTTTCCGACTCACTAATTACATCTTCAGTTAAATCTTTTATGACAAGACATTACAACATAACACACATATCTCATTTATCTGTAATAAATGATAGTTTGTTATTGTACTAGTAAAACTGCAAATTTCCGTGCTAAGATTAAATATGAAAGTGAAAAATGTCCAGCTTATTTAATAATCATAATACGTTTTTTTTGTGGAAATTAGAGATCCTATTAACTTAGCACATGGTCGTGCGTGGATCACTTTTACAATAATGCAAAGAATCAATTAAAACTATTCTACGCGAACGTATGTGTAGTCTAACTAACATTATAATAACCATTTTATTAAAAACAGTACTAAGAAAGCAAAAAATTTAATATCCATGGACACTTGTTCATTCAACCCCAATATTATAACACATTCTATTTAAATACTAAGACACGTAATAATGTTAATATTCAAAACTTATGTTAACTGAGAATAATGTCGTTTATATAATTATTTACGACAAAGACAGAATTGATTGTTGACAAATACCATTGCTTATGTATGCATAAGAACTACAGTATGCCCACAAACTCACACTTTTTATAAGCTCTGGTTTACTCGAACGTGCAAAGAACTTATTCCTGAACTCTTTTTTTTTAATTGAGCAGCATAAAATTAAACTTCTATTAACTTTAGTAATCATTGTAGTAATTAATCTACTTATGACCCTTTATGTGTAAGACTGTAAAAGAGAGAAATAACACTTCGTGCCATGCCACTGGAAGCAATGTTGTGATTACTGATAGTACTTTGTCAGGGTCAATCGTATTTATGCAACGACATGAATCAATATATTAACGAGTAGGCCTACAACCCAATTAAAGAGTCTTTTTAACCATTTTTATCAGTTCCAGCATCTTTCTGTGCGGCAATGCCAAGAATATCAACTACCGGTACTTGTTTTTTATATGTTTTGATATGGACATCAGTTGTTCAAACCCAGCTTGGCATAATTTTAATCTTTATGCATATTGCAATGAATACAAACATTTACACTTATTAAGTAGCGAAGTATACTCACGTGATGACAAATATCTGCTGGTAAATTCAAGTGAACCTTCTCGCTGCGCGCAAGCACCTGTTGTGCTATGTCATACGTGTTCACAGCTGCTGTAGAAATGACAATTATCACTGTCACTCATCCAGTATATATATATGTCTGTTGCTGAACTTATCAAGTATCGTGACTAGCAGATTTTGTTTAGTGTACTGTGGGAACGATCATGATAAAATGTTTCAGATAACAGTGCGTAGTATGAACATATATGTTTTACACCTGTTCGTCCTAGTTCGAGTTATTTTTGGTCGGTTGTAGTGAGGCAGGACTTTTGATCAATTTTTACTTCCTTCATTAATTCTTGCGCAATATTAACTGTTTCATCACAATGGTTGTCAGAACGTGGATGATCGTTGCAAATGACTGAAATGGTATCTTTCGTCGAATGTTCAGTTCGTTTATAAAGAAGAAACTGAAAGGCTCGAGCAATGCTACTGTATTCATTTTCTCAAATGGGATTATTTTGTTTCGGTGATTTCGTCAGCTGCCAATTTTATATTCTTTTCGTTTACTTCAAGCGAATTTGATTATATCTTAAAATCCTTTGGTATGCAAGACATTATAAGTCATTCGTTTATAAAGTGAGCACTAAAGATTTAACCTTCGAAAAAAATCACTAGCCGTTACTGCATATAAGTCACCATTAGCAAGAGTTACTTTACTGCTTGTATGGTTGGTAGCATGTAGTTCCGTATATTTTCCTATTTGAATATAACATTAGTGAAAGAACATCAGATGAAACCGACTTCTCTGTATTTTATATACTTAAAAATATATATTTTTAAGTTCTTATTGACATTTCTACTTACATTATAATTATACTGAATTTGCGCCAGAAGAATGTGACGCTATCGCCGACCTCAGGTCATTTTGCTCGATACAGCTTGCGCCGCGCTTCAAACAGTTCAAAATTCTACCGACAGGTCGCATCAGAGTTAGGTTCTTTCCGTTTTTTTGCTGCGCCGCCAAGTTGCATCATTTGCGTGTGTTTTTACGTTGTGCGTATATATACATTCAAAAGTATTGGAAATTACTATGAATATAATTGCCAAATGATGTGAAACCATCGGTATTCTGTACATTACGTTTTACGTTTACTAGTCTAGAAACAACATACATTTTATTTCACGTATTAAGAAAAATGCGTTATTTATTGTTTCTGAAGTGTGTCGTCGTTGTTCGTGGCAGTAGAACTGAACGAAATTTGAATTCTTGAATTGCGTGTGTCATGTCTGTTTTTAGTGACGGTTTTGAGTTACAAATTCAAATACAATATGCCCGCATTTACGAGATTCGTAACGGCAATAGTGCGTGTTGTATAAATTAGTCGATGGACAGAAACCAGTATTATAAGACGTTAACTCGCAGGTATTTATAACTAAGATTACTTTTGATTGTATCTTATATTCAGCCACCGTGAATTTAATGAGTAGACATTGTAGCTAAAATTTATCGGAGCAGTTTAATGTAGTTATAAACATCGCAGGACCTTATGTAAATAAAAGCACGCGGCAATATTTATGTTTACGTTCGGCGGACAGATATAAACTGGCAGAACATATAAATTAATCAGGGCTTTTTTGAGTGTTCACTTTATTCAGAATCTTTCTTACAAGTTCCGTTAATCAAACCTTCAATGTAGGTTTTGTGGGCTTTATAATTTAAGAACGCATAAAATTTAATTGGTTCTAACTTAAGTCAACGTAGCAGTAATTATATAATATACTTTCTGCGTACGACAGAAAAATGAAGGAAATATAATTTAATACTGTGTCATTGAAAGCAGTGTTGTTGTTACTGACGGTACTTTTTCAGGGTCAGTCGTAATTACGCAACTACATAAACAATGTAGCAATAAGTACAAACAAATTAAGAGTCCAGTTAAGCTTTGGTATCTGTTTGAGTATCTTTCTAGGGGACCGTCCCGTAAACTTCGTATCCTTACCTATTTTTTTCCTTTTAATGTTACCTTTAGTTGTTCAAAGCTCGGTTTTAGTTGTTTTAACCTCTTATATCTATTGCAGTGAATACACAAGCGCGTAGAGTTTCAAAGTAGGCAAAGTAAACTCACATGTATATAAATATCTTCTTATCGTATCTTGTGGAACTTCTCGCTGCCCAGAGGTACCTACTGTACTGTTTGAAACGTATTCACAATTGCTGTATAGAAACGACAATTAGCTCTGACGCTCAGCTGGTGTGTGTGTAGCCTATACATACATACACACACACACACACACACACACACATATATATATATATATATATATATATATATATATATAATTTTTTAATATGATGTTGAAATGAGGTGGAAATGGAGCAGTGGTGGAATGCAGGAGGAAGGAAATTAATCTACAGAAAACACGCTGACTAGCGGTAACTAACTGCCGACACCTACCACTGTCTTAATGGTTAGATAAGAGAGATCACGTGTACAGAAAAAGGAACAGAGCACAAATAGGAATAATGCATCTGCACGTACTACATACATATTTATGAACATCAATACGTATTTACAACTAGTGTTCGAATTGCCATCCCCTATTTCAACACACAGCTGCCAACAGCGGATTAGGTTGGCCTGGACTCGTACATAAATGTTTGATATGGCAGGCACACAATACAAATCGGCTATCACACGTGCCACACGATATATTATTGGCTAGTCACATGCGTCACGTAAATCAGGGAGTTTACATGACCCCATAAAAATCCCATGGAGTCAGATATGGAGATCGATCCGGCTAATGGATGGGCCTTCACTGCATATCCAGCGACCTGCAAACTTGGTGTTAAAATGGCGGCTTACGGCAGCAGAAAAATGTGGTGGTGCCCCATCGTGCTGAAACCACATGGTGCAGCAAATTGCGAATGGAACTTCCTTCAGCAATTCCAGCAATAAATTCTGCAGGAACGTTAAGTAATGGACTCCGCTGAGGCGGTTAGGTATCAAATAAGGTCCCAAAAATTATTGTTAACAATGCCAATCCACATGTTGACACTGTAGTGCACTTGTTTGCCCATAGGGCGCATGTGGTGGGGATTGTAATGCGCCCAGAAGTGGCTGTTCCTCTCGCTACTGTACTCAGTTAAACCATTCAATGCTGTAGTTAGCATGGCTCAAAAAGTCGTACTATTGCCTACCTCTGCGGGGTTACACTGCGCCTTAGTATTTTGATTCGAATTTTCTCGAAAACGGTTTACCGGAGTGAATTAACACAAAAGATACTTTCCTCTTACATTTGCGCTGTAAGTAATGATATGTATCTAATATTTCATTACCGCTTAGTGTTTAAAAGTTACTTACACAGATAGGTTGATTAACCTCTACATAAGCAGTGAGGGGGGACGTTGGGTCAACCACATTTTTACGGATTCATTTGCTCCGATACTTAGAGCTCTATGCCAATTCTGGTGGTTCCATCCCTTATACTTTCTACTATTTTTCAAAAAATATATTTAAAAATTTTGATTTCAAAGACCTTTAGCTCCCTTAATTATCATCACACAATAGTGTTGGTGAGTGTAACCCCCCTTTACTTTACATAAACAGTCCTGACCTGGAGTTTGGCACATGAATTCTGGTCCACGCTGTATATATATATATATATATATATATATATATATATATGTGTGTGTGTGTGTGTGTGTGTATGTATATACGTATATATATATACATATATATAACATATATCCAAATACGAATATGGTCAAGTGTAACGTAACACGGAAAAAATGTTCAAGTGTGTGAGAAGTATACCTACTATTATTAAAAGTATGTTGTTTGTTCCTACTGGTTTGAATAAAGTAAGTTACGAGAGCTTTACGTCTCGTCGACAGCTAGGTCCTTTGGGACGGTGACGTACATCTTTGGTACAATGACAAGAACTGGGAGAGGAGTCAGCCATGGTGTTTGTTGTGGAAACATCCCAGGATTCGCCTGGAGCGATTTCGGAAATAACCGAAATCAGGATTGCCTGAGAAGGAGATCAAACCCTTGTCCTCCAGAATGTTACTTTGACGTGTTACAGTGACGCCACCTCGCTATGTATTATATAAGGGATAAGACACTATTACGAAGAGGATTGCTGGGTTATTTCAAAATTCTGAGCGCTTAAGTACGTATAAAAAAATTATTTTTCGCACTCTTATGTCTCACTATTTACTACTCATATTGATATGAATATAGTACGACTAACTATTCCGTGCACTCTAAGAAAAAATATTGTACTTTCAGAAGGCAAATTATTGGAAACTCAGTTGTCAAGGAAATTCTTTGTATAACAGCAAAGGATATTACCTAAAAATTGGAAGTATATTTTTGTAACGTTACTACACAGTACCTTTTATTTGAACACTCCATGAAAAACAATGAATATAGACTTATTTGTTTTAGAATGACCTTAAAAATTAACATTTTTACAAAAAGACATCTAGACAAATAATATTACATGTAATTATTTTAGTAAAGACATTAGAGTACGCACAAGTAATTAAACCTTCATTCTTTGGATAGTTAATACCGGTCTTTACCATTGCACTAACTCAAAATTCTTTCAGCTGTATTTATACTTGTAGATATTTAATATTACATCATTATTTTTATTATTACAATTCTATTTATTTTAACGTTTACTTCATGTCAGGACAATGTGTTCCAGAGTCGATACATTTTATTTAATACACGTATATCAATACCTACAAACTCGTGATTTAAGTTGACTACAAAATGTTGCTATGTATTTTTACAAATACATATTTTTACACAGGAAATCCGTGTACGTTTACAAAAATTTGTAAAGACACAATGAAGTTCCTTGCAGAAATTATAAAAAAATATTTAAAGTGCTGGTTTTCCAACAATGAATTGACGTGGAAAACCCCTAATTTCCAATAATTTCAACTGTTGGACAGAATCTCTGTACGCCAGCTCTGGAACTTGCATGTAGAAGCAGCACTAATTTCCTGCGGCTGATTCGCACTATTATCTCCTTCGCTAACGAACCTGCACGCGCAATACAACGCAAGGTTCTTCAGCCGTGATGTATAATGAAGCCGGTAAACGTAACTCATAGTGACTAGCAAAGTGTTTTTTTACGACGCGCGAACTGCAAAACTTTCATTCCTCGTGAAAATATCTTAGTCATGTGATGGTGGTTGCATTAATTTCAGTCAGTCATTCTCTCGAGATAACGCTAGCAGTAAGTATATAAGACGCGTGATAGACATCAGAGATAATATTTATTGAAGTTAGGACTGCAGATAAAGAGTTACACACAGCAGGCAGAGTGGACGTGGCAGCTATACATCACAGTTATATACCAAAGGTATTTATATTAAGAAGTAAGACCTACAGTACTTAGTAATTTACCCGCTGTTATATTCTATTCATAGCTGTTAAAATGAGAGTAAAAGTAAACGAAACATAAGTTCATGTAACGGAGGCAAATTTTTAAGAAATAACACGTCTCACGTGACAGAACGCATAGAATTTTCATAGCTTAACTAATTACAGTGGTTCCAGGATGCTGTGATTTTCTTTTTAAACTTAGTAGTCATGGTTATTTGGCTTCCATTTTATTTATTAATCATTGAGTTAAAAGTTAGTACCGTATGTAAGTTAGGCTTGTCTACCAAGAATTTAGACATCTTTTAATGCGTGGATAGGTCGTTTTGTATAATGTTGTTTTGTAATTAGCATTCTTACTGAACTTACTTTACAACATTTGTTTATAGAGTTGCTAACTGTAAAATAAAGTAAATTAGTAAAACATTTGTCAAAAAGTGTACAGAAACAGTTAACTAGCTTACAAACATTTTGTTTCGATAAACCTGGAAATAAAATTAACTTAATTGCACATCTCTTTCTGAACATTGTTAATTAATATTGAGATATTTTGACGTGCCGTAAGCAGAGCTGTCTTTGTATACGTGGGGCGACTTTGGGATATTAGAATAATTACGTTTCGAATATATGGTAGTCATTCCGAATAGTAAATATCCACACTACATTTAATTACTCTTTACTCACATATAACAAAATAATGGCAAATGAAAATAGTTTTAAAGTGTTCCAAGGTTCACCCAGCTGTCCAAAACCACTCTAGCTTACTAAAACTCTTAAAATCGATCTAAATATAAATCACCAGGAAAATAAGAACGTATCGCAATAATAATATTTTTTTCTTGCAAGATATAGGCCTAACAAATAATTACAATATAAAACAAACTAGTTAATATTTTGTACTTTAAACAGAACCACAACGAAGCAGCTACTGTTTCGTGTTATTCAGATACCTTAATGACTACAATGCCGGAAATAATGAGCATGTTTCAGTATGCAAACGAGTATCAGGTCGCCATCTGAATTAAGAAACCAGGACGTTAATAAGTAATGGCTCGTTCAAAATCATTCGATCAGGTGATACTACGTGTGATATTTTTCGTGGCTTCGTTATTTGTCCAATCGATAGTGATGAACACAAATAATTTATAATCTCCTCGTATTTGAGCAAGATATCTTCAGTCATTATATATCTTTAGGATAAATTTAATTGAAATTTAATTTTAAAACTTACATAATGAATAGTTTTTCCCTGCCGTGTACGTAAAGAAAATGTAACTTTTTTGTGTATGTTTCTGTCAGTGAAATTTTATGTGCATCAGTAAGAAACAAACTTAAGGCTTCTTAGCGATATTAATTTTTTACGCCTAAACGAGAGCATATATAAAAAATATATTTGGCACTTTTGTTTAAAATCGTCTTACATATCGATGATGTTTTGGCAAAATGTCGTAAGCCAAATTGCAGTGTTTCAACATAATATTTTTTCTTTATTAACTGATTATTAAATATTTTTAGAACATTTACACGTCATATCTTATGTGATTGTGCAAATGAACTACATAGTCCGAAAAAAATTAATATATTGGTTTATTTATGCTTGAAAATATTTTATTTAAATTTAATCATATGTGGGTTACTACCTTATGCCAAAACACCATCGATATGTTGGCTGATTTTTTCAAGGCAATATATACTGTGGTTTTTAGCTAATTATGTAATTAACTAAATAATAGTTTATTGACCATTTAGTCAAAACCGTATATTTTATTGTTTTGAAATAATTATCTACCATGCCAAAAAACACTTTAAACAAATCTGTCAGACAGATTTGTGATATTTGCTCTTATTTTAAGCTTTAAAAAAATTATTTTTGTGCAACCAGTAGAAACTAAAGAGCATGTCCTTAAATACGTAACAGTCACAACAGAATATTCACACAAAGAACTAGTAACATATATATTTACAAGTTATTATTAAGTTAAGCTTACGAAATGTTATGTAAGATAATTTTGCAAGGTAAGTTGTGTTTGCTCTCAACTGTACATGTTTACTTCCTCGTATAATCGCTTACCTCTAAGACGTAGTTATGCAGCGGACGTCACAACACAATACGTGTATAATGTATACCGCGAGTGTCCATATTACGTTCAGTTAAACATGGTTGCACTGTGGTTACTGGTTCCTGATGCGTACACATAAACTGTACAGCTGTGAGCAAACACCAGTTTGCCTTGCAACAGTTCACCACACGCCTCTGGTACCTACCACTTTCATGTACATATTTACAAGTAGCGCAAAAATACAATGAACGACAGGTACAATCGCTGTAAGGTGATTTCCTATGCAAAAAAGTATATAAAGCATTAAACTAACAATGTAGTACAGGCACAGAAGTTTACTTTAATCTCTAAAAGGTTATATATGCATATATTTTCTGTTAAACCAATTAATGTGCTGATTATTAAGGGCAGATATCTCGATTCTGAGTTACGATATTATTCGTAAAATGTTTTCTATTTTTTTTTATTTTGGATAGGGAATTATGTCACAGCGTTTGTAACTGTATTTCAGGAACACCTTGAATATAAAAGCCTCAAATCATACTACTTTACAATGAATAGCGTATTTAATTTAGCATTCAGTGTTTCAAACTATACACAAACTGACGTGGTACTACTGATTCCTGCTGCGTGTATCGAGACTGTACAGTACTGAGCAAACACCATCTTACCTTGCAACTGCTCACAACACGCCAATGAGAAATGTAATGTCAAAGCTAAGCGCGGTACTCAGATATCACAGTGAGCTTGTGGTTAGATTTACCGTATATTTGAGGGCAACTACACACAGCCATCCAACACCTTGGAAAGGTCGGCGATAGTGTGCCAAGTATTATGTAACCTACCCAAAGTATGCGCCCATCGTTGGGACAGTGTTACTGCACACTCTCTAACAACCTGAATTATCCGGCACTACGTACAATATATTTTCGTAACTATAAGTAAGTATTTAATAAAAGATGAAAGACAACAGAAGATAACTTAGATATTGGAAACTGTATTGTTACGACGCAACGTATGACCATATTGTCAGAGTATGATAATTTTAATTGCCCTGCTTATGATTTAATAATCACTGAAACAAGATATCAACGGCTTGTCTTATGACGAATTGTATAAACGTTTTTTTATTCAAAGATTATTTTGTTGACCTTGCTGATAGTGTATCTATCCAAAAAATAAATTTATCTCTATTAAATGATAGTTCATTGCTGTAATATGGCAATTCCACTTTGTCGGTGTATACAAAAACTCCATTGCTGCCTTTTGTTCATATTAATATATGTCTATATGGCTATGAATAATAAACAACGACTATCTGTTTTGCAAAACATGTAGCATAATAATCGTGATATTTCCGCTAAAGCATTACATTTTCAGAGTTTTATTGATTAGAAATTGGTTCATGCGGCTACCAAAATTTCTTACAAAATCTATTGAATTTTAGAGACACAAATACTTATATACAGATGGTATAGAGCGTCTCACGCTTAGACTGCAGTACAGGGTTATATGGACATTCGCTCTCTCTTTTCAACACACGGTAACTGCCGTTAGCACTGTCTTTGTTTTGGCGCGCGCTGTTGCCAAAAATCCTAACATTTTCACGTTGTAACTACGATCTTAAAATATTTGTATATTGTACAGTATACACTGAGAAAAAGGATTTGTTGAGTTAACCAAACATTTGTTTGTATATGTGCAACCAAAAATGTAGTGTTGATTCAAACAAATATTATGTTGAACGACAGGTTTTGTTAAATCAACAATATTGAATTATTGATTCACATCTGGTTTAGTTATTTTAACTAAATGAGATTATGAAATAACATGACTGCTTTGTTGATCTAAAAAAATGGTTGTCAACTAAATATTTGTTTAAAACAACACTACATCGTTGTTTGCACATATATAAAAAATATTTGTTTGAATCAACCAATTTTTCTCTCAGTGTAGAAACGCGCATCTGTTGATACAGTTGGTTCATCATTTACACCATTTTAAGGGCTTGAAAAAAATTATAAAACAAATATTTTGAACTTGGTACTGTTTTTATGCATCTTTAAATATATCACATCATAACTTACTAATCAAAACCAAAATCGTACCCAGGTTTTTATGGTATGTAATTTCATATATTTGGACGCCAACCAATAAATATGAAGGCTAAATTTTTTTTTTAGTTAGTTGTACAGAAATTTTTTCTAATGTTATGTGCTCTTTCTAACAAATTGAAACATATAAAAGTTGGTCAGTGAGAAACTTTTTTGCTATTCTAGTTAGATTGAGGATGGATGCGAGGAAGTTGTTCGTAATGAGCTAAATATATTTTTAAAAGCAACCCCACCTCAATAGCTTTAGCAGTTCTTTTGTTTATAGCTGTTAAATGTGTGGGGCATTATTGTCATGCGCTCGCCCTAGAAACTCGACAGCTGAGTGTCGCTGGAAGTGTTGGCTGAAGAGAAAAACTTTCCGTTATATTTGCTGACTATGATGTTATCGCTGAAAAGGTTAATAAATAAGATAGAGACTACCTTTAGTCAGAAGTTTTCTTCGTCCCGCGTCCTAAGCTGGTTCATTAAGCAACTACAGTGTCTCGCGTCCGAGCGATTCGTTGTGTATGGTGACTGATTTCGAAATAAAATTTAATTTGTGTAAGTTTTTATTAACATTTATTTGTATGGAACGCAAAACAATAAAAATTATTTTCATCAAAAATCATTGCCTCTACTTATACTGCTCGACAAACCTAAGTGTGTCACCGGAAAATATGTGAACTACAGCCGTCCCCCTCTCCGACACACCACCCATACTACTCTCCTTTGTCCCGCTGCACCCTCCCAGCCAATAGCGAGCAAGTAGCATGGCCGTCGCGACATGCACTGCGTACAGTCTCGTCATCAGAAAAGTGACAACCAGTGTGTAGTTAGTTGTTGTCCAGGTCGTGTCGTTTCGTACCACGTATCTACAAGGTATTGCACAGGCCTATTGACCTACTACAGATGCTTACAATATGAAAGGAGTGTACAGGGAGGGCTCCAAGACATTCCCCTTCTCTACCTTCATACGGCGACCTCGAAACACTAGCGCTCTTACCTCCCCTACCTGGGGCTAGACTTAGGTTAGTCAAGCAGTAAACATACAAGCGGGTAGCACGCGATATCCTCACCAGTTATTTCCGTATTTGTTACTGGCTTACAGTTGTCCGAGTTGTGAAGTCGTCCAATCCCAGAAAGGGACAGTGAAACTTACGTTTTTGACGATCAACCTGACCGAGAGTAAATCCGCGAACTTCTTGTGCCTTGTAACATAGCGTTTGCTACGTTACATTTAAGGAAAATTTGTTTGTTCATTTAATTTGTCTAATTGTTGGTAACCATAACTCATGTATATTTCAATAAGTTTAACGTAATGCTAGGAAGCAGGGATTTGGGATAGTTTGTCTTTGGTAATGTTGTAATGTTTATTTATTTTATTGTACTGGTATCCATGCATTTTATT
>PNEQ01132376.1:0-31329 GCA_003012365.1 Medauroidea extradentata
CCTGGTCTCGCTGGGGTCAGGTAGTTGCCCTGCCGGCCGGATGGTACACTCAGCCCTCCGCATTCCTGCGGCCCGGCTGAGCTGGCCAGGCGGCACACACGTCCCTGACCTTCGCATTCCTGCAGCCTGCCGCTCAGCGCTGTGTGTTGCCAGCACGCGGTGAAGGTCCCTGCTACCTGCTGCGGGTGGCCGCTACACACGCAAATCACAGACGTGTGGTGTTACAGTAACCTTATTTTGATTGGTACATTCAAATGAGAAACGTCACAGTTCAAAGGCACGCTGCCAATATCTATGAAGCAGAACTGCAGACGTGCACATAAGGCACTGGAACAAAGTGGGGCAAAATTCTTTTCGCGAAAGGTTCATGTCTCTAGCGATAACGTCCCCCCAAGTATTCGTTACAATCTTGCATGAGAGAAAAAACGTCCTATACAAGTTAACGAAGTTAAATTTTCGTGTAACGGGCTGCGGTGGCCGAACAGTTTACACCATTCGCCTCCTACGAAAGCGATCCGAGTTCGATTCCCGGCGGAGTCGGTCCCGGATTTTCGCTTGTGGAAATCGTGCCGGGCAATGCGGTGGGTTTTCACGGGTATCTCTCGTTTCCCCTGCCCTTTCATTCCGACGCTGCTCCATACGCACCTCGTGTCAACCCTCACCAGCGCTGGAGACCTTGATTTTAAGCGCTGAACAAAATCTTTCACTCATTTTGTGTAAGCAAAATATATGAACCAATGCGGTTATATGACATTTACGTGAGGAAGATTAAATTTCCCATACAAGTCAGGTAAAATGCCATATTTGTGCTAGTGAATTTTACATACAAATGCGGTTGTTCTACATTTTGCTGATTGAAAAATTATTTAGGATTACACCATTTGCCGCAATGGCATGTTACTGAAAACCTTAGCACATATAAAAGCATTAAAAGAACAATAAATAGGATTGCAACTGGCAAACAAAGGAACACTTAAGCACTCACTGAATCAACTCATTGGCTGAATTTCTTTGCAAAATTGCATTTTCTTTTGACTGCCATTTGCCAAAAAAATTCCTTTTGGTTGTTTGTCTACGTATATTATCTGGTTTTCTTCAACGCACACCATTTTCTGCAATGGAGCTCGTCCAAAATGGGTCTCTGATTAGTAACTTGCCCACATAGCAGGAATGTGTTGAACTTATTTAAATTTATATTTGTAAATATGTATTTATAAGATCGGTAAACACCGATGACGTTCAACCGATCGCGATGAAAACTTGTATACGCAGATATTTGAACACAAAGAATATTTTTGCAAAATTTATTAGGTTAGAATAAGACCTGTAACTAGGTTCATAGTGTCTTGGCTAGAACTGGCAGGACGTCTGCCGATTTCTGCTAATTTTATACAAAAGAAAATTTATATTTCTTATTAGTTAAAGATCTATTCCCTAACATGTCTTGCCAGTTTTATTACAGTGTACAATTTAACACAATGACACAATTAAATAACATAAATTTGCTATGCGCGATTCCTGCGAGGGTCCTTGAGTGTTGAATGAAGCAGTTTGCCATTCTTAGGTTGGCACCTACCTTGTTTTGTTAGGCCTAAGTTTTTCATCTTATGCAGTCATGTTATGTCTGTGGTTAAGTTATCATACGTAAATACTGTACGCTTGTGTATATTTTTTTCTCATTTGAAGTAATTCAGTGTTGATGAGTGTGACCGGTAATGTCTGTATAATATTTTCGTTATCAAATGAAACTTTTTTTTTTAATTTGCTCAATGTTGATTTCACAACAACATTAAGTTCAGATGTAGATCTCAGCTTGGAGTAGATGTACATCTGTGGAGTGATGGAACAGAACTGAGCTTCCAACACTAAGCAGGGAATAGCCTGGCAATTCCCCTCTCCCCTGCTACATAAGTTACGAACACACGTTGTTTGTGCGTGCAGTCCGCCGTCAAGACTTGAGGGAACGACACTGTAATCTCGTCGAGCGCGGGCTTTCCTTTGACACAAAGAACCATAGCACAGCCAGCGCCGATATCCGATTCCGAAAACAATTAAAAATTAGCAAGGCTGTACCTCTGCCGGTTCTCCACTTTCCCGCTCATACTGAAGTCCTACTAACGTGGAGTATTCCGTTATCAAAGTACAGTTCCTGGAAGGGTTGTCGCGACATTCCCGCACTTTACTTCAGTAGGAAGAGGAATGCATATGTGGGATGTCCCAAAACAACCGTTTTAATAAGCATACCAAGCCAATCTTCGGCTAAATTTCAGACGAAAATGTTAGTGGCAAAATTTTGTACGATGAAGACACTTTACGTGTACAATCAATATGGCAACAAGTCCACACTTGCGCTACACACATATCTTACTACTACTGTTCTGACAGTCATATTTTGGGAGCAGGTTCACATCCCGACGAGCACAAACATGAATCTACGTATATTCGACGTAACATTTGTGAAATAATGCCAGAACGCGTGGCACAGGAGGATCTTTCCCCGTGAAGTGTTGCCACGCTGTACGGGTAAAGTTTAATATTACATTAATCTATCACTTACAGTTTCGTCTAAAATTTAGCCCAGAATTCACGCGGTATTCTTATTATGAGGCAGTTTCTGTACATATTGTATACGAACCGTAGGCAGACTCCTTCGTTGTCCTTGGGCTAATATGAAGCTGCTAACTCAGAGGATAAAGGAATGCTACAATCACAATGACAGTCGTCGCCACCATATCCATTACAACACCCTTGCTACAATTGACATAAAATGCCTAGTGTTGAAACTTCTTCAAGCAAGTTGAACCGTCCAACGAATTGTTTCTAAAATATTTTCTTAATTTATGTTTGTTAACGTATTACGTAGGGTCGCTGGTATTTTCATTTGCGTTAACGATTTCCTTAAGCTCTCTCACACTTAAGTTCATTTTCCCAAAATACGTAACAGAAGAAAATAACAAGCCAATTCGAATGGAATGTAGTTACAATTGGGTACGCGTACATACTTGTGTATAAAAGTTGAAAGTTTATCAATTTTCCATGTGACTATGCAATGCACGTGGTTATGTCTTTGGTGATGCACGTTTTAGCATGCATAATATCAAAGAATGAGTTCAACTCTTACTGTTATTGATATAAATTCTTTTCAGAAAATGTACTATCTGAAACTTCTAAACAAAAATTAAGATAATATACAGGAATATAAAAATCCGAGTCCTGATAATTTAAGGCCGCTGAAAATATAAGTATTAATGGACGTGAAGTACAGTAGTATCGTAATTGGAAAAAAACCAGAGGGATTCGTATTTCCGAGACTTGCCCCTCTTTCAAGTCGACATCCGTGCAGCTGGAAACGTCATTTAAATGCGATACACAAGATTAACGACTTATTTATTTGTAAAACTTGTGCGGGGTACATACATTTCCATTATAATTACAACTACTATGAGTAATGTTTGTACTGGGCACGGTCGTAGAAGAACAGGTCTGGACACTCGCCTGGATATTTGACCCCCTTGTTGTTTGGCTGTAGTTCACCAAGTTACCGAGAATATTGTGTTTTGTTGGCGCTGATGTTACGGCGGTCGGACTAAACTCCGCCCACTTCCTTTCCGCTAAGATAAACAATTTATCAAAACGTATTTTTTATCAATTTATGAAATACTTTCTTCGCTCACAAATTTAAGAAAAGGCTCCAGCAATCTTTATTTACTTTATAAATTTAACAATGGAAAAAAGTGGACGGAGTTTGAGTTCGACCGCCCGGAAAACAGCGCCAAAAAGTACGGCATTCTCGGTAACTTGACGAACTACAGCCGAACAACAAGGGGGTCAAGCAAAATACATTGTTAGATAGGCGAGTGTCCAGACCTGTTCTTCTACGACCGTGGTACTGGGCCTTGTACAGCATATAACAAATGTATTATTGCTGTCCGCCAAGTTATATAATTTACAGGAGAGAAATATCAATCGACAGGAACTTCTATCACAATAAAATAATGAAGCAGACATCCCAGAGAACACGCGTGGCTTGTCGCTATGTACGCCCTAGAGAGATCGGGAACACGTTGTACAGAAGGTCGTAACAGTGAGCTTCAATTCGGCTTGAGTAGACGCTGAGATTAGCATGGCTTCCTCAGCAGAGCAGCTACAAGCTACACACAACTAACCCTCCAACACTTCACGTATAATTGTGGCCTGCCAAGACAGTTTTTCATTTAATAGCTACCCACTATTTCAGCACAAAATTCACCATTAAACTGGAGTAGCGCTATGCAGACAAACAATTATTAACTGTAATACCGACGAGGAGTTTTAAATGCAGGACAAAATTCATAGGTAACTTCCGAGGTTTTTATCCGTACACTATAGGTTCCGGATGGAGCAATTAATTTTAATTAACACTGCTTAATATATATATATATATAATTTGTTTCTTTATTACCGCAGGGGTGAAATGAAGTGATACTGTTTTTTAGCTCTTGTGAGGGTTAGCATAAGGTGAGTGTAGCAAACCGCCGAAATGAAGGGCACGGAAAATGGGAGATCCCGAGAAAACCCGACGACCAACGGGGCGATTCCCAGATGCAAAAATTCCGGGTAAACGCCACTGGAAATCGAACCCGAATCGCCATGGTGGGAGGCGAGTGCTGTAACCACTGCGCAAACAGTGGTCGCCAGCGGTAAAATTGTGAGACCACTAGTCTACCACCTAGGGGATCTGGGTACGAATCCCGGTAGGGTCGGTCCCAGGATTTTTTCCATTTGGGAAACTTAGTTGTAGGCGGGATTCTTCAAAGTACTCCAGTATACACCATCCTTTTACTTTCGCGTCTTCATTCTAGGTTCTTATTGTCGTCCCTCGTGGCTCGTCAGATGTCTACAAGTGTCTGCCAGATATGTCTTCGCTGTCCTGTGATCTGGTAGTAACCCTACAAGGTCTTCATACATTACCACGTCAGAAACGTCCGTGGCACTTCAAACGACAGAGAACCACACGATAATATTATGATATCTTTGAATGTTTATTGCAGTGAAGATTGCAGTGATGATCATGGTTTCGAGTGGGCATGTGCCACTTCAGTGCTATGTCATCTAAGGAAACAATGAATTATAATTTATGTAGGTGTTGTCTACAGTTCGGCGTCTTTTCCTTTTATTGTTGATTTTTTCTTGTATCACTATTGAATTTATGAGACTACAAAGCACACCAACGGCGTACGTCAACAATATTTCACAAAACAATACACAATTGCCGAGTGTAGCAAGGTGCAGTGCAGCTGCAACGAAAGTGCATCTGAGAAAGAAAGACATACAACTATGTGCAACTATGTGTAAGGAGAAACAAAAAGTATACGAAAGGTAAAACGAAACATATTCGCAACGTGAGTTTCCATAAGGCTAAACCACAATCACTTTATTTTTCAGGCTAAAAAACATAAGGGACCTCGGTGAATTTGAAACATATCGTAGGTCTTTGTAAATACAAACATTCAGCAGCAAAGGACTAAATCAATGCATATTCTCAAGAGCTTCTCAAATAACGAACATACAACAAATAACTGTCACTAGCTAGAATATATCAGATGAAAGTGAAAGCTTGCGCACATGTCACCGTGTTTGCTACATTTTCCTGTCTGCAGGATTAATTATTTTGCAGCGAAATAATTCCACTGGAACTAACCGTTAGCAGCTTCGGTGATCACAATAAAACCAAAACATCCAGAGCAGATTGCTGGGAAAGATTAATATATTCTCGAAGTTTGTCGAAAAGTTTCCTTAAACAAATTTATGCTACACATATGTAACGTATAAGTACAATGTCTTAGAATGTTATAACCTTTATAAATAAATAAATATATATATATATATATATATATATATACACAAGCTATATGATTTATGGTATTATATCCTGCTGAAACTCCTGTTGTATTTTATAATTTGCCCTAAGTTCCGTGACTAGAGGAAGGCAAATTAGCAAATGAGGCATTTGCCCCGGGTCTAATATTCTGGGGAGCCTCATTTTTTTGGATCATTATTAAAAATTATTTCTAATTTCAAGTGAATGGGTTTTTTAAAAGTCCCAGTAAACAGTGAGGAGTGCTGTGAAACATATTAAATGTAAGTATAGAGAAAGTCATTGATATCCAAAACTGCCCAGGTTCGACAATGACAAAGCAACTAACATGTCAGGAAAGTATGAACGCTTACAAAGTACACACTTATCACTGCATCTAAAACATAAGGGGGGGGAGGCTCAGATTTCTGCTGACCTGGGACTAACATTCTCATAAAGTGGCCCCAGTTTGTAATAGTGTGAAAGAACTACACATTACAAACTTTTACCGCTGCAAACAGCATTAAGAGTACAATAAACATATATGTTAGACTAAAAGTCAATAGTTCATTTGTTCGTTTATACTATTTAAACCACGATACAGAGAATATTAAATACAACTGAAGGTAAATTAAATAATATAATTTGATTGGAATTATACACGTAGACATAGTAGAGCGACATGTTTGCTAATTTATCGAACAAAAACAGGTTAAGAGAGAATGCAACCGAGGTGCGGAGTAATTCGTATTCCAGTCAGTTTTCCGGCTCGTTCAGGAGACGTATTTGTGGATGAGGAGTGTGTGTGTGGCGGGGGGAGAGGGTATGGGAGGGAGGGCAGGGGGTAGGTAGGCGCGGAATGAGAGCGGTTAAATATTTGATCCACGCGCTCGACGACCTGAATATCTAGGGTTGGAGGGAGACATTCAGGGCACGAGCAGGCAGGCCTCGAAGCCGGGACCCAACGAAGCGGCAGGACGGTCGTAGGTGGAGTGGCGTCGTGCCAGTCGGTTCGGCGCCTCTCGTGGTCTTATTGAAGAACTGCCAGCTCGCGCCCACATCTACCTACCGCCGAACTCAACGTCACTCGTGCGTAAGTGCGGTTAATACCGACATTTATGTTGTTACAAAATTGTATGAGTTTTATTTTTAGAATATACTTGAGATTACACTTTCCTCTTACGAAATAGTTTTCTTATACGGCGTGTCAAAGTAAAAATTTGCATGTAACGCTGCCATGTAAATAGTTAAAACCAATTGACTTACTTAAACGAAATAATTCAGTCACATAACTTGACATTTACTACGTAACCAGATATTTGAAGAAAAAAAAATCAGCTAAAAATTTTTTAATTAAAAAAAATAGCTGAATTTGCAACATTTTTCCTGTATTTTTGCGATTATTTAAAAAAGATTTAACTTCTTGCTTTGGGACCACATAAATGTTTGGTTACGTAGCCAGTAACATTTTATTTCAATTTGAATTATTTTATTTAAGTATGGCAATTGGTTTGCATTATTCGCATGGCAGCATAACACGCAAATTTTGACTTTGACTCGCCGTTATAAGAAAACTATGCGAGCTAAAATGTGTAAGAGGAAACTGTGCTCACAAGTATCGTCTACAAAACTAACACTATTTTATGAAAATATAAACATATGGCGTTCCACCAATAAAAGCACGTGGTTCTCGCTTGAAGTATCATAGTAAAAATGTAAAGGCAGACACTTTGTCGCTTATTCAGCTTGATGGCTTAGCTTTTAGCGATGTGGAATTTTATGTGCTTACGACTGCGTCAATCATGAGGCGCCATGCCCTTGAGAACATTGAAGAGGGGAACCAATATTGTTTATGTATTTTTATGAAACATTGTTAGTTTTGTAGCCGTTATTTGGGAGAACATTTTGCTCTCACAAAAAAATTTACCTTAGCCAGTTTTCCAATAATGGCATTTTATATTCAACATTTGCATGTTTTAGGTTATACTGCACCCGAAAACCAGTTATCATAATGAAGGGAAATAATTCACAGCTAAACGAAATGTCACGGGATACGGCTTGAATTATATGAAAACCCACTCAAAAATGTCCATTGCGCAAATGTACGAATAGAAAACACTAAGAATAAGAACGGGATTCCATTATTAAAACACTACGCTGCTTAGAAACATTGTTTCGAAACCCTCAAAAAAGTTAACAACGGCCACTTCAGGCTGCCGAACTTCAAAATGTACTAACAAGATGCTTGCGGAACTTTGACGGGATAGAGCACTGAACATCGCTTCAGTATTTCCACTAATAAAATTGTATGGTCACCGCTAAAGTTCCATAGTAAAATATATCGACAGGATTCTTACACGCTAGTTCAATACTTGGTTCGTTGTGGCTACGTTGCATCTGATGTGCGCTTGTTTCTAAACCTCTAAGGCACAAAACCGTTTTAGTTTTACGTGTGACGGTTTCAATTAACTGTATAACTATACAACCATCGGTTCGTGTACTCTTTTTCGTATACGTTCGGTAAAATTTGACAACTACTTCTAGGTACTATTTTTTAATATTTTGTAATTTGTGTTTCAATGCAATCAACTGGTAAAATGGACGTATGTACATTTTAGAAATAATAAAAATCTGGCATTGTGCCACAAATTACAACATAATAAACATATATTGCCGTAAGTAGCTTTCAAATGTTACCAAACTTAAAGCTATGTGAAAAGAGTATAAAAAAGTTCTGTCATAGTTGAGTTTAGTTAGCTCCACGGCAGACTGCGAAGACGTGAACTTGAGTGCGCGACCCAAAAATCAAAGATCTCTAGATGAGGTAAGTTGGTTGAAAGTCTGCGCGAAGTGTGGGTGTCGTGATGACAACCCATCCTCGCAGACTAATGGGGCAGTGAGTTTGGGGAGCGACACACCACGTCCCGGAGATGGGTTTCGCTCCGCAATTAGCCACCTTATCTTTATGCATCCCTCACATATCTTGGATCTGCGCATACAAATGACGTCTTAACAAGGCGACTTGCCGACAACTGTACACTCGGCAATCTACATCCCAGATTATCGCGCCCCGGATCTGTCCCCCTACTCCCCACCCACCCTCGTTTTCTTCGAACATGGCACCCAAGCCGCGTGGGTTCACAGCCATGGAGCCGGAATACAAAACACTCCACTTCCGTCAAGTTTCCCCACTCGCGCCTTACCTGCTAATAACCGCTATCGGTGCAAATAAGTTAATCCTTACCTAACGTTACTTACATTCTTGCAGTTCGCCATACTATGCGAGGACATCCTTGTGGGAAAGTTGAAACTAATGAGAACTCGAATGAATTCCGCGGATTTTCGTTTGCGTAACAGAGTCATAAACTTGAGATATCTCGTTTAAGACGAAGTGTTACCACACTTTTGGCCAGAAAAATAATTTATCTTCCTGCACCGACTAGATTTATCATTTACAACGCAGAAAACGTACATGGCGGCGATTTGATAAATTATGTTTACTATACACATACTGTAAGACTGGAAAAAATTCATAATTATAATGCTAAATATAGCCCGTCGATCTTGTTTACAAAATAATATCGTAAACATTTTGTTTGTAAACAAAAGTGCCATTAAAGTCACGAAATCGGTTGCGTGTAAAAATGTACAACTTACATAAATTATCTCTGAGAAACCAGTGCGATCTTCGCCATGATTATGTTACTCTCAAATATAACTTAAAACAAAATTAAAATATTAAGCTCATTCATGAAGAATTCTAACATTCAATTACGGCCGCCATGATTAAACTACAACTTATATCTTACAGAAAGTCTGACGACTCCTTAAGAAATCACTAGTTATTCCTTAGATGTCACTCACTTTTCATCTCCTAAATGTCAATCATCACATTTCACGCAGATGCCTCTAATACGACTACACAATCGGCCCACTTGGACACTGATTCATCACGGGTAGTGTTGACTGTGTGCTGCAATATAATAACTCTGTACACTTAAATATCGCACATTCATTTTAGACGATGTTATATTTCAAACTTCTCTGCCTATTAATTACTACCGAGAATTGTGTTACTGTAACTGGAACTACTATCTGGAAACAGTGATCCAGCAGCAGACCTGCATGAAAACACTCACCAGGCTCCCGTGCTACCGTGTCACACGTACAACTGTCCACTCTCTGGAGCAGCAGATGTACAAGCAGCTCAGGACAGAGTGTACATAGTACTGCGGAGTCCAACTTGCAAGTCGCTGAAACCGCGACATTTCCGGATTTCCAAGTCTGACGTTATTTTTTTTTTTTTTCAAAGAGCATGTTTTCACATGGCTGGGCGAATGATAACTGATGCGCCGCAACTTAATACATGTAATTCGTTTTAAAAAAAAAACTATAATCCTAGTACAGTTCACGACACGAGACGTGCCGTGTATAATGCAACAGCGGAGTCTTGTTACTATGGGATACTCCAGCAAAAGCAAAAATAAAATGTGTAGTCCAATTAAATGCGCTCTTATATTTCTGGTAAGAAAATGAAATATTCGCGTTTTCTTCCTCGTACACGCTAGAATACCAGCAACTATAAGTTCGTGTCACTTTCGCAATTGGCCCGTGACTTATTTGACATCCCTGGAAGCCTGTGCGCCAATAATAACAATATTCGTTAACATGGCCCATATCACTGTATCAGCGAGCAGCTAATAAACAGATGTCTGCTTGAATTCATAGATGTTTTTGGAGGCTAGCCTACAAGTCAGTGAACTGCGAATTTTTCCGCTCTCTAGTGTAGCTGGGGCCAGGAAATTTTCGCTAAAAGATTTTTGCCCACTTTGTTTTAGCTCTGCTTGGTGGTCAGTGATAGGATATTTTAACTCACACCGTCTTTGGTTTACGTCCGCAAATCACTTGCGTGTGGTGTCCCAGTTGACGTTATTTGTATACGTAGTGTCCAAAAGTGACACAGACACGCTGCCAGCAACCATGAAGGAGAGCTGCAGATGTTCACGTAAGGACACGCTGTATTATTGTGGACATACGCCATTTAAATATTATGTCGTCCCAGAAATCTTAGGAAGGGAATGAGAAAGACAAACAACGAAATACGAAAAAAGAGAAAACAAGCCGAGTTGGCTGTAGTCAACACATTCATAAACCAAAACAACACACATATACGATCCCATATCCCCATAAGGGGATAAGCCAACTCTGCTTGTTTTCTCTTTTTTCGTATTTTGTTGTTTGTCTTTTTTAATCTCTTTCTAAGATTCCTGGGACGATATACTATTGCAATGGCGTATGTCCACAATATTACAGCTTGTCATTCTGTCCCATTGCATGGAATATTCAAAGACATTACGTTCACGTAAAGCATGGAAACAAACTGGTGCAAAACTCTTTTGCGAAAACCTTCCGGTCCGTATTAATAGGGCTACCAGTAATATTTGCGAAGGAATTTCCCAGCAAGACGATCCAGTCTGTGCACTATGCACTATGCACTATGCACAACACGTCACGTGGTGAAACAGTACGTTATCGGACCTATGTTCTGTTGACATTTTTGTTCCTCTAGGTATGATAATTGTTGTCCAAAAACACTAACGTGAAATTTACCGATATAGTGTATACGTATAAGTTTTGAGGCGACGTGATTGCGGTGAGAGGGTGGAAGTAAATGTCGAGACCAGTCTAGTTCGGGGCCCACTAATATCGTCGGCTGAACGTCTCCCACCCCACCCGCTTCCCCCTCGCCATCAGTCGCAGTGGGAAATTGCCGTTTAATTCAATTGGGCGCGAGTGCTAGATGCCCGTAGATGCTGGAAGAGATGGCAGGCAAACACAATAATGAGAGGGTGGTTGAAAGGGGAGAGCGTTGTTTCATTAATGTTGCCCAGCAACAGCTCATATTCCATAACAGCCCCCACCCCTACTCCCCCCGGCCAGCCCGCGCGCCCTCGAGGCACTTCACAACTCCTGCTCTTGGTGAGGGCAAGGGAACGCGTTGTTCCATGTCGTGTTCTTCACCTTCCTCTTGCCTGAAAGCAGTTCCAGACAAAAACGAGAGGGAAATTTTCTCCGAACAATGCTGGGGTCCCAGTGTCGGCGCAGAACTCACGGCGCGGCGTAATTTAAACCCGGTTAAAGCAACGCGGTGGACTATCTCTACGAGCAATTGTTCCCACAGCGCCGATAACTTTCTGTGCAAAATGCGTAGTTATCTCCCTAGGTCCTTTCTTCTTCAAAGACGTTCCAGGGTACTAGCAGATCATTTTTTTATATATATTTTTAAACAAAGTACGCAACTAGGGATTTCAATAAAATATTTTCAATAAAATTTTACGCCACTGGTATTGATCGCAACAATCGAAGTTAACAGCGCTTAAGTGTCAATAACGATATTTTTACGTCTGGTCCCGCAGATGAGAAGGCAGTGAGATAAACGACTAAATTGTGTTAGTGTGTGAGTGGTGTAAATAACAGTCCATTAATAACGATTTTCTATGCTTGTGTGGCATGGTGCAGGAAGGACGCGCAGCATGTTACAACTAATTGCCTTACTTAATTATTATATTCAATTTTTCCTACCATTAAAAATTAAAATTATATGGAGGAAGGGGCAAGTGCGGGTCAATCAAAATACAAATTTCACAAAATGACAACACTGAGTCAATGAATATTTTTGTAATGTTCGAAGTTGATAAGTATGTGAAAATTGGTTTACTACCACTCCAAGAGTACGCACTCGTTAGAAAAAAATTAATTTCAATGATGTTGGACACGGGGAGGTGTTTCACAGTTGGCCATCTCTAAATATTTCATGTGCGTAAAAATAATCGCAATTTAATAAAAACTAATTTAGGTAATTTATTTTTGATACGATGTAACATTCACCATCATAATAATGAATCAGATAACCGATAACATTGTTACCATCATATTAGACAAATATACATTTTTTTCTGCTTTCTTAATTGAATACAACACTAAGAAATTATAAATTTTATTTCGCATCTTCATGTAGTTAATGCAAATTATGTATGAGTGACTGTCATATCTAACAGAAATGGTAATACATTTGTGTGCGTGCATGCGTGTGCAAATGTGCATATGCTAGTTTGCATGTACTGTACCAGTATTTTTAATTACTAATTAATTGAGGAGTTGGCTGGAATAAAGACCTTAGTAAGAGAAGTGCATTTTGAGATAATGACAGGTGAAGGTTTTGGGGATATTCTGTTTTGTCTCAAGTAACGAAAGCTGAGGACAATAGATACACTTAAGAAAAGTGGTTTGTATGCTTTTACATACAGTAAACCATTTTTTACAATATTTTTAAGGTTTCACAGGATAGTTACATATTAAATGCTCTGCTAAGGCCTTTCTTCCATCAATATGGCTTAACATAAACACTTTTCTCCATCCATGTATAATATTTCAAAGTAAGTGTAATCAATGATGATATGAAACTAGTACACAAAATATAAGTTAGTAAACACATTATTCAGACTATTTTACAATGCACATTACCTGTCATATACCTACTTTTACTGCAATTTAAAGTAGGCTTACAGTGTGGCCTTCTGGTACGTCACCTTCATAAAAACTGTGCCTACTGCTATCTTGTTGGAGGCTTTATACCACAGATTCATCTTCAGACATATTACTGTCACTGACAGGAGTGCTGTTGCTGGATTGTTTAAGGACAGTTTCATACCACAAAATGTCCTGTTGTGGGATATACTGGAAAAGGCTTCTCACATCTCGTTCTTTGCTTGCTTGTAACTTCACTCTCGGAGCTGATGGCAGTGATTGAATAAAGTCAGCTACAAATCTTGCTGGTTTGACCATATATTTAAAAGGCTGATATGCTCCACAGTAAGTCATTGCTGCAAGAATGTTTCCCTGTGCAGTATAGACGAATCTACAATATTTTTGAATGGTAAATGGTACGCCTTTACTGGTAGTCTTTTTAAGGAATGCATGTTTCTAACCTTCGCTCCAACATTTTACCAGTCCGGTGCCACTTACTACATTACTTGATTGGCTCAGTATTTTATCATATTGTAAACCTGTGTAAATGTTTGTAATTTTTTTAAAATTTTTTCCCATAAACACCAAAGTTCTTATCACATTGACAATATGTGTGTCCTCTCACTGGAAACAGTTGCCTTACTTTTACATGAAAAGTATAGGCTAAGAAACAAAGGAATTAACACATGTTTATATTCTTATTTTGCCCACCTGCGTTGTCTGAAAGTAAAATGATCTCGTCATAGGATTTTGCACTAGCATCTAGCTTCTCTTTAATAAAATAATAAAATGATAGAGGAAAGATGCTACACTGTCAGAGTTCTTCTTAGTTTCTGTCTCAGGAAAACAGTCGCCATCTGTGTGGCAGTGGACATTGAAAATATTGTACCACAGTAGACGTTTGTAGAACTGGGAGTTGACATTTAACTTTGGAAGCGGTAAATTTTGTCCATAATCGAATTCAAGAGTCAATATTTTTTTACTCCCGTTGCTTTCTTCTATAATCTTTTTCTTTTGTGTCTTATGAGCTTCAACTTTTCTCTTGTGTACCTCCAGAAGAGTTCTTGTCTCAGAATCTGTAGGATCACATTGTAGTTTTAGTGAGCTCGTCTCGCAAAAATCACAGACATCACTACGAGGCTGACGGAATGCATAAGGTGAATGTGAACGGAAATGTTTGAAATATATCGAATATTTCATCTTCAGTTCTGTGTTCGTCTTCTCTTTATAGTATTCTTTGAAAAGACGAAAAAGAGTAGTTATATTCAATGTAGGATTTTCAAAGTAAAGTCTGTTACTCTTACCGGCAGAGTAGTGCGACTGTGAATGAGGAATAGATGCCCAGTGTTCCTTGATTAGGTCCCACACAGACTCGTGTATTTTATGACGCCGATTGTCATGTTTTCCTCTAGTTTCCACAAACCGGTAACCGCCTTAATTAACTCTGCTTTGAACTGTGCGAAGTCTTTTTGCTGAAATCTGGTAGAGTGAAACTAAGTATTTGCGACACACTAAATATCTAATTCCACAAACAGAAATACAATATTCCCACAAACTTTCTCGAGGTTTCGTGACCACATTCACTTTACGCGATTTAATCTCCTTGCCTATCACACATGATGATAAAAGTAAATCTTGCTTGCACTTTTCACCAAGCTCGTAGAAGCTCCTGAACAAGTCCTTTTGGCTTTTCTGTGACATTTGTTTGAAACAGCATTTTGTACAACAGGCATCTACTGGCACATACGTTTTCTTCTCTACAAGTTCACCTTTGCGATTTTTGTAAGACCTACCTTAATTTTTTCGTCTTTTTTGGTGTGATTTATCCCATAAACTGGGATCAGCATTCCTTTTTCTACCCAACTGTATGTTTTTCTTCGTGGTTACATCTACATCATTGTCTGTGTCAGTCTCTGCACTTAAGTCACTTTCACTCATTTTATTTTATTTCACGTCTTGAAAATTATACACTCTTGATACCAATACGAATGAATACAAATTAACTATTATTTCAACCTAGTAGGCCTACCAATAAACATTACACAAACGAATGAATAATATTTGCTATCAATAAAGGCAAAGATATAACAGCAGAACGGAAGTACCAGCACCAGCACAGTTCGAGAAAAAATGTCATAACTTTTTGAAGAATCCAGATATCGATACAAAAATTTGTGTGTGACTTCTATGGACTTAATCAAATAAGATAAAAAGTATGATGGAAGGAAGGCCTTAGCTTAGTAAGGCCTTTATTCCAGCCGACTCCTCAATTTATATTTATTTATCTGTGTTTTTACTGATCTTCATTTTCAAAGGTTAATTCCCAAACTGAGAAAAAATGTAAAATATAAACGTGGTTTATAAGATATTACCGTACCAAATATAAAAACAACACAACGAACCATAGGTTTTTTTAAGGTACCGTATTTAAATAAGTATTATATTTTGGATTAACTAACTGTGAGTGGCAACATCTCACAAATAGTTACTTATTAAGTAGTAAATTTATTACAATAGTCAAATAGAACTATGTATTTTATTTGCACGCACAACGCTGGGCATTGTCTGGTCATAATTAAGTTCTCTCTTAGCACGTTTATTAATAATGTGCAATGCAACCGACGTAGATAATATGATTTTTAAGTCTTAGCTTTACACTATGAAAATATTGAGCATTATTACTGTAAGGAATATTAATGTTTTATTTTACACTTAGGTAACCTGTTTTATCTTCACCTGTGTTTCACACGTTATATTCTATTATTTTTATCAAGGTGTTTTTAAGAGCAATTAGAAGAAATATAATCATAATTTTTTCCAGGAAGTTTAAACGTTTGTCGTTCGTTGGTGATCTAAATACTGTAAAATTTATAGCAGAAATTGCTTGGTGATTAGTAAATCCACGCGAATTACTATACCAAAATTTTAATTCCGTGAAAATAAACAAAGACAGAAACAATTTATAATCGCAAAGAACGTAGGTAAATTACGAGCTAGAAGTTTTGTTTAGTTAAACGAGAAGGAAAGTTTATTTAAATCTTAATTACGAAGCAGCAGACAGTCCTGCAAAGCGTCTTCAACAACGAAATGAGAGAGAGTCTGTTAATGAGCCCTGAACTAGGCCAACGAGTAATCAGAGAAATATGTTGACTCCTAGCGATACCAGGTGAGAGGCACACCCTGAACGTTGTTTACCTTGCCGAAAGGTTTGCTCAACGCAGCAGGTTAAGTGGAGGCGGTTCCGAAACAAAACGCTGGCACGTTACGAAGAGCGTTGGTTGGTAGGCCAGAGTAGGGTTCCCCCACCCACGCCTAGTTGTTCACTTAATTGCTGTGTCATTACCGGGCAAACACCAAACACTGGCTCCTAGTTCAATCATGGGAGCCGTACATCGTTGTCGGCGAGTCAACACGAACGTAACTGATAGCGCTGCGTCGACACACCGGCGTACCTTCCTTCTCACTGCTCGTGTAACCGGAAACGGAACTAAGAACTTGCGTTCGTAGATATGCCCTTATTACTCATTTCCTTCCCTAACTTCGCGTGGTAGGTATACCAGGCTAATTATATTTCGCACACGCTGCAACATTCATCTACGACTTTGACACACAAATATACTCTACTCAAGTAATACTACGTCAAACCTGCATTGCTAGAAATAAACCGAACTATTGATTAAATTTACGTGTCCGACAAGATAATTATTCCGTAGTTTAAAGTTCTTCTCACACACGGCATAATTTTCCTGAAAAAACATATTAGAAAATATTGACTGACACATAATTACAAGCTAAAATTAGGGGCTACCTTAAAAAATTAAAATCACTAACTCACGTTTTATCCGCAATACATGTTTTATTTAATACCATGAATATTAAAATACGCCCGTATTCACAAATACGTATTATTGAAACCTTAAGCAGCCATAAAAATCAGCATATGTTAAATTTTATACCTTCTTACTTTATTAATGCGTTTGAACGTGGTCCCTGACATAAAAATGTTTGAAATGAATTTATATCAAAACTATACAATTAAAGTATTAATAGGCTGACAAATACACAATCACTAAAGCTACGACTGGTATTTTTTGTGATGAAAAATCATTTGTTTTTGTAGCGCTTTAAAGAAGAAACGCAATTTGGTTAAAGTTTAAAAAAATTGTCAATAACAATAACACAGTCCTAAACTCAAGGTAGAAATACTTCTGGAACTGAAGCTTTTTTTGTATTGTCAATTGCTTTAGGAAGATTACTACGTTTGACAGACATTCTTTGAAAATAAATAAATCAAATTGTATCTTGTTATCTTTTCTAACATAAATGCTTTAATAAGAGATTGTGCATTTGTTTCGTGTTCTAAAGAATGATGTTAACGATTTTATTTTGAACGCAAGATCATATAGAATAATTTGGCTGCGTTCCAAATAAAGCATTTATAAACTACCGATACACTTACGTACAAATGTCATCAGAACGGCCTTCGGCATAGCAATGTAAGAGCACAGAGAGTAGGTGGATGAATGGTTCGGTGTTGCTATAACGTAGCATTGTGAATGTCTGTAGCTATTTTATTGTAAGAACGTATATTAACGTAAGAAGGAAACCATCAAAGTTTTCAAACATGTACTTGGGTAATCGACAGTCAACAAAGACGCCGCTAGGCATCTAAGGTTTCTTCTGTTCTAACTCACAGCAAATTTATAAGCTGAGAAAAGTAACGCACCATAAGAAAGATTGTCACCAGATGTTTCGACTGCGCAAGGCTGAATCTGGAAAAAGTACTTACGCTATAGGCCTACTCACTTTTTGTACTTCCGTGTTAGTTGTAGGTTTCCTAAGGTGGGCGATATTTGCCTCATTCTCTTTAAAAATGACTGTCCCGTTGATAAAGTATATTTTAATACTATAATTTCTTATCAAATTTTGTAGAGGTTTTTTTTTAAATCTGGTACAATTAAGGACGCTTATTTTATAGCTTTTTCCGATAGTTGAGGAGCGAACATTCAAAACCAGTCATGTCCAAAATCCCGAAAATGAGTAAAATTGCCCTTTCTAAATAAACAAGGTGTGTTACATACGAGTATGAACTCAGGCTCCACAAAAAAAAAGCACATGTCTTATCGAAATGGGTATGTTTATTCTCAGTAAGTGCTATAAAATATTATGTTTATTAATTTTTTCTACAGCTAGATAAGGTGGACATGTCTGGTTTTGAAAGTTTGCTCCTCAGTTTTCGTAGATATTTTCCAGAATCTTCTGACATGTCAGAATTCAGGCATTTTCTAAAGCTCACAAAATGTTACCCGAGTAAAGGCTACATGTATTCGAATGTTCATCTGACATGCCTCTCAATGAACTCCTTGAGCAGGGTATGTGGCAGTTAGCACGAAAAGTCGTCAAATGGCCCGAAATAAATATGAACAGTGCACTGTATTCAAAACATCATAGGAATAAAAACATGACAAGAATATATTTGAATATAAATAACATGTAAACAATGTAGAGGGACGTCTCATTTAGTAAAATTAACAGGCATAAAACACGTATTTTTGTCTTATATTGGCTGGCATTTAACAAGATCCCGATGAAAGGAAAAACACGTCCACATGACTGAGAAAACCTGCATTACTCCATGTTATCGAGCTTTCTAAAACTTCTTTTGAATGTTTAGGGCCAAACCTCGGAGATCAGGCACGAGGAACTATGCAGATGACGTCGCCTGCCGCGTGCACCAATCAGCATACAGGTTACCTGGTACATGTCGGCGGACAAGCGCTATTGTAATAATCACGTGAGCGGAGCATGTAGGCAATGTATGGGTCTGGGATGCATGGTACAGCGCATAGGGACGCTAATGAACAACACGTGTACGCTGTACCCAGGAAGCACCCGGCTGCCGCCGTACTGAGAACATTTCCAGTCCATGAATGATTGAGCGCCTCCACCTGCCGATGCGACCGCGAACCTCTTCCGTGCCGGGTTATCGACGTTATATTCTGCGACTTCAATCCTTTCCTGGCAAACACCCGCGTCGTACAGCCATTTCACTACATCACGTTCAGAGTACAGCGATTTTTACCTGTTGCCCCTCACTTTTTAAACCTGTTGGCTGTTGACTCGTAAATACGTCTATGCGTATCACTTCTGCGCTGGTTTAGTTTCCACTCTTTTCCTCCGTCCCCTGGAACAATTAGTTTAGATTAGTTTACGTTTTTTAAAACATTAGAAAAAATCTATGCTCTAATTTAAAGATTTCCTTAGGTTAGATAACTACAATAAAGCAATTTAAAAGGCACTGTTCCGTGATTTGCGCATACGCAAAACGACACGCGCGCATATCAAACCAGCCAATAGGGAGAGGGGTTAACAGAACCCACAACCTTACATGTTTGGAGGCAATGATTTTTACAGAAAATAATTTTGCCTCAGTCTGTTTCAGCACCTTGCGGGCACATATGCAGTTATTCTTCAAGGTTATAGGCAGAGTGTCTTTTTGACATATCCGACTGTGCCAATCAGGGTACTTCAACAGCGCACCTCTATGATTTGCGGGTAGAACACTGAAAAAAAAGAGTATACTTGTAGGTATCATACTTCTGTTAAAATAGGGACAACAAAACAGTTTGGTTGTCGGTATTACTCTGGACAGTTCCTTCAACAATCTGGCTTGTAGAAGTTACCGTCTAGTTTGTAAAAGAAACAAGGTTCTTTGTTTCTTCTACAAAACAGATAGTTGAAGGAACTGTCCAGAGTAGTACCAACAACCAAACTGTTTTGTTGTCCCTATTTTAACACAAGTATGGTACCTACAACTATACTCTTTTCAGTAAACCTCGAGATACGTAAGCGTTAAAACATCCAATCACTAGGGCCCGGTAGTTTCCGCAATAAGATATTTGCCTCACTTTGTCCAGGGTCTTACGTGCCCACCTGCAGCTCAACTTCATAGCTATTGGCAGAGTGTTTTTGTGCAGTATAATTGTTCATTAGACTGTGCCAATCAGTACACGGACCACTGCAACATATCACGTTTGTGATTTGCGGGTTTAACCTCCACACGCTGGGTGTTACGTTACGGCATCCAATAACTGACCACAAAGTAAAACTGTAGGTGTGCACGTAAGGCACTGAAACAAATTGCTGCAAAATTATTTTCGTTAAAAGTTCATGGCCCTACTTATGTGTATGGATTTTTGCATTTCACGAAAAAGAGTTTAGCCCCAGTTTGTTTCAGCACTTTACGTACACACCTGCAGTTCTGCTTCATGGCCAGTGATATGATGTTTAAACTCTCGCGAGTGGTGGGGTTCTACCCGCCAATAATATACGTGTGGTGGTGCAATAACCTTACTGTGATTGGCTCAGTGAAGTGAGAGTAATCTCTTATACAGGCACGCTGCCCAGTAACCACGAGGCAGACTGCAGGTTCTTTCTTTTCACACCTGTTTTGCCAGTTAAGTGCTCATATACCCGTATTTTTTATACAGCTTAGTTAATTGCAAACAAAATCGTTTAAATTTTAACCAGTTGACCGAGAGGAATATTTTTTTTTATATGAATGAAAAACATATTTCCTTTAATCAATAATGCCGACAATATAGTGGCTGGAACAGAGCGACTTACGTATTAATATCCGGAATAATTTACCAAATCTGTGCAACTGTTCGTAACATAATTAAGTATGTCTCGGACCAATTTTCCTTGTCGATTACTTAAATTTGAAATTTATTGAAGTAATATTTCACTCCACTGTTCGTAATGCATAGCTTATATTAATTTATAGGTAATATTAATCTCGAATTATTACATAACTGGTTTGTAGATTTTAGGCGAGCCTTAACGTTGAATAAAACATTATCACTTCTACCCTCATTGGATACAAATGTATATATAAGTCACTAACAGGCATTTCAGTAGACTCTAAAAACTAACTTGAATTTAGACTAATATGACTGTTTCTTCTCGAAAATTCTTTTAAAACGTTTCCTTCACTGATATGTACAGCGTTCTTAACATGTATTCCATCCCCGAAATTAAACTGTCATTCCCAACTCTGGTATTTGATCGTCACAATTCAATTTTGTTAATGTTGATGTTGAAACAAGAGGCACTCTTAACTCTAATGTACATTATTCGATTCAGTGACCTGAAATATTTCTAAAAGTAGTATTGATGGAAGTATTTTTAATTCAGTCCCAACAAGGTTATTATAAAAGCAAGCAATATATAATGAAATGCGGTAACATATTTTAGCTACAGGACTGACAGAAGATAGAAATCTGACAGGTGTGTGAACGCTGAAACAAAAGAACAAAACAAACAAAATTGTAACAATTTATGCTGCAGTAAACATACCGTAATGCAAATATCAAGGAATTATTTCTAGCATTATACAGTGTAGAACACGTACAGTTTAGAATATTTGATTAACCTTGGAATTATCGGGTCATCCGTCATTTTACGAGGTCGGCTTAACGTCATTAAGGAAATGAACGTATTGCTGTGGTAAAAATATAATTACGTAAAAAGTAAATTATTAAAAATGCGTCAACAATGCTGACGTTCAAAAATTAAACAGATAAATTAATTTGACGGTCTAGATATTTTAAGTTTTGTTCATCATTAACCTTTACTATTAAGAAAGTTCAAGTAATCTTGAAACGATTGTTTTATCGCATAACCACATTAAAAAAACGAATGCATGTTTCGGGCGCTACTAGTAATGCGGAAAATTATTAATGTAACCTTACAACTATAACGCTTTCTTCTGTGTAACGCTGTAGTCTAAACCGAAAAAACGGCTGCAACTTATAAATAGCACAAACATTTATAAGGAAGGAAAGGAAAAAAAAAGACCTGATATTCGTGACACTCCATGATAGAATCAACCACGATAAAATAAAATTATATTCATAAAACTACAATATAATATCTAGAAATCTTAACGCATTAAACATGGTTGTATGCAGGCCTATACAGAGTCGTAAATTGTTGGCCAATGTTACTTCCAGAATATAGTACGCTCATACATGAATTCCATTTGAAACCAAAACCACGCCATAATTTTAATTTAATAGTCGAATCTCATAACTCTGCTCCCTTCAGTCTGAACTGAAACTAAAACTATTGTGTTAATATACAGGTGCAAACCTCTTGCAATTTTCAAAACCTAGGCTAAAATACATTACTGTATTATATTTGAAAGATAGGATGGTTCGTTGTAATAAAAAAATTGCTTATATAAAGAAACTAAATATTTGTCAAGCAATTCTCGAGAAATAATTTCTTGCCTATGTATGCATGGATATTTGACGCAAACAATATCTTATCTATTATTTGGGAATGATATGTGAAACATTCGTTTGTCATCGACAACGTTTCTTTGATATGTTACGCTAGTTATGATGCAATATTTTTTAATACAATAGCAGAGATCCGCCACAAAAAAAATGTGCACTAAATTTTATTTACTGGGAAGTACACAATTTGATTAAAAAAAAAAAACTTTATAGATTTCAAAATGGCGAAGGTATATCAATGAAATAAACTTCAAAACTATCTCCGTTTTTAAATGATAAAGAAATTATAATAACTACACTACGCATATTTTAATATTATGAAGAGCTTTTAAATTGCAACACATTTTTGATTGTTAAAAAAAATATTGCAATTAAAATGAAATCAGCGTGTGCATTTTAATTCATATTTATACGTATTATCGTCATTTGAATTACTTGAGTCTAATATTTATACTTTTACAGATAAATTTTAAATTTTATTACAACTGCAGGAATTTCCATAAGTTTAAAACACGTATTATAAATTCATTTACATACGCCATTGAAAGTAATTCAAAAGGGGTCAAAACTGTATACCTGTCAAATAAGCAGAAGAAATGTCGTTTCAGTTTAGGCACAGAATATACAAGGACATCAGAAGCGAACTTCGACTTTTCGCGAACTCGGCGCAATGTTCTACTTGTGATCGTACTGCTTGTACGTAACCACAACAGGAAACTTATATTTCGCTGTGGTCTGCCTTACAGACGCTTGTCATCAACGTTTTTTCACAATAGATGTAATATTAAGAAAAATATTGAAACAGCTTACCTTCGGAATCAAACGCTTCTAACAATACAAACTGAACAGGGATATATTTATTAATTTATTGTGAAATAATAATTCTGTCTGAAAATAAATACGTCGTAACCTGTGTGCCTATGTTGGAAAATACAGATCGAGCGTTCGTGTACGAGCTGTTTCGAATGTTCAGATTCGCATACGAATTGGCCTACTTAAAAACCGGTATTCTCCACTGTCTTAAACTCTTATAAGAAATAAGTGTACGAAGCGAGCACCGTTGGTCGACAAGATGGCGGCTATTCGAATGTCTATCTAGAATTACAAAATATGAGTTTCTGTGATAACTAGGGGATTTAAAATTTTAATCAGCATGACAGAAGAATCTTAATATTAGCAGAAATAATGCCAGTGTGACTAACTCGAACAAACGCAAAAGGAGATGTCGTAATAATCGAAAAAATGGGATTTTGCACCTTATATACAATATAATATTTTCGGAGATCATTTAGTATAGTATTATTCGTATAGTGCTACGGTAGCATACCTGCTTACGACCAAAAGTATTCGGGTTCGAAACTCCCCGCAGATGAATAGTACTTTATTTCAATAACTGCATTAATAATTTAATGCCAGAAAAAGAACTCTACGAAATATTAATTTATTTTACATAATTTTCAGTTTTAGGCACAAAGAAACTAATCTTCACCTTCCGTTTGTAGAGACGATAGGCCCATATGAATAACGCTTCACACTGTAGATATTTAGCTGTGCTTATCCGATAAATGACATTAATTAATATCACGTTTTCTTAGACCAAAATGTAATTTTTTAAAATAAATAACACATATTTTAACATAGACAGTTATTCTTTCCTGTTAGGTGGTTAAATAAAAACACTTTTTGAGTAAGGCTAACGAAACGAAGGCTTCAAGAAACTTATGCTTAAGTTACATAGTTTTAACATATAATAATATAGTTATGTTAATGATTTCACGAGTTAATTTGAGGCAGTTAAATTTATTTATAGCAAATTTTGTTGAATTTCATGTAAGAGACTAAGTACCTACTGTTAACACGTAGAATTTTTCAGTTCAAGTATTTTACTTAAATAAAATTAACCACCCGAGTTAATTGTTTATTAGCCGTCACAATTATAAAAAAAAAATACTAGCTGGCCGACTGTGACTTTGCCCACGTGAAATTATGTAATGTAGACAGTAACTCTGGATAAAATATGTGATGAAGGCATTTAACAGCTAGCGTACTCACTAACAGTTAACTATGAATTGTCTTAGCTCAGTATAAAGAGCGCGCGAAATATGCTCTTATGAGGTCATAGTAATTCCCATCGCAAAGTCTTACACGGGATACGAACCCATAACCCCATCCCTCCCACACTACAAACTTCATACAATACCTGAGTGAATGCTTAAAGGGAGGCCGTGATAATTCTTTCGTCCAAAGAGATTTATTTATGAGTAGGCTGGCAAGAAGAAACGACTGTCGAATTATTTCTCCGTGATAATTCCCTTTTTTCGGGAGACTAACATTTTACTGCTTTTCACATCCTTAATTTACGAATTTCATAAAATCCTGAATTCTGTTTGTAGATATTTACATAAGCTTCATTCTTATCAAAAAATTTACTCGATATCTCAACGGGTATAAGCGGTACAGATTATTATTTGAAAACAAATTATATATTTTTTAACAGCTTTCAAGAACGAATTCCAAACAATCCTGAAATAAATTTTTTGATATTTACGTAAGATTTATTTTAAAGCAAAAACTATTTCAATATTTTCACTGATTTAGGAGATAAATAGGATTAATTAAAACACGTTATATTTTTTAAAGATATTTCAAGGAAGAATTTCGAAAAATTCTACAAACACTTTTTAGATATTTACATAAGCATAATTTTAAAGAAAAAAAATCACCTCACTACCCGAAATGGTTTAGGAGAAATCACGGATTAATAAAAAAACACATTTCACAGCTCCACAGCCCCTTAATTTTCGAACTTCGCAAAATCGAAAATTCGCAAATATGCATTTCTTTGGGCAATATTATGAAGTTAAAAAAGTATGATAACTTTCCCGATTAATGTAATATCAGAGATTCTTTGAAAAACATTTTACCTCTTTTCACACCTTAATTATCGGATTTCGAAAAATTATTTCTTAGTGGGTGACTACGGGGCAAGTGGAAGCTTCCCTCAAAATTTCATGGTTCTAGGTCCTGCGGTTTGGGCTGTGCGTTGATAAGTGAGTGAGCGAGTGTGTCAGGACACTTCATTTTACATATTAAGATTACGAGACCTTTTTTTCGGGTTTGTATATAATGAGCAAAGAAAATGGAAAGTAACAAACATGTCTGGTAGTAAACAATGTTTCTAAAAATCGTTGCTTGTTGAACTTTTTGAGATTCAACAGCGAATGTTTAAATTTTATTTTACACGGTTACAACTGCTCACAGACGAATAACATAACGTAGATGACTACACAAATAATATAAAAAAACTCTGTATGTAGACACAGCAGTGGAACCTAGCACACAGTTGTCTTTTCCTACTTACAATTACTCACTCTTTGTATAATGTTTTTCTTTTTTATTGTGCTGCCCGTATCTTAGTACATTTTTGTTAATAATTTACTGAGTTTTTGAAGGCACAAATTTGTATGTTTCAGTCAATCGCAAAAATTTGCGACACATAACTTGCAATGTGAGAAGCTATAACTAAACAAATGTTAGTATATTAATTGTAAAATAGCTTATTCAGAATTAATAAATACAGTATTATTTAGTGATTAATGGCGTGTAATTTTTTTTTCGTAAAATAAACATATTATTGCAAAAGAGCTTACTTACATTTTTAATACTTAACTTAATTAGTGGCGAGTTTCTTTTTAAATATTGTTGAGGATTGTTGAGAACTATTACTAACACTAATAAATATATATGTACACATATATACACATATATAAACATATAAACACACACATATACATATATCATGTATAATTGTAGAAATCTTGCACATAGCTTTGGTTTTTACGGCTTCTCGTATGCGAAATCCCCAATTCGGCCGCCTGCCACCACTCGAGTAGATTTTCGTACACACGAATCTCGTGTACGAGGACGGCAGAATGTTCAAGCATACCAACAGCGCATTTCGAGCGGTCAGGAGGGCGATTCGCATACGAACGAAAACTCTAGCATAGGTCCTCAGTTCTGTAATATAAAAACCAAAGGTGAGCCGAGATGGCCCATAGCATTTAAACGCCGGATAATTCTGTTGTGGTCTGCCGTTGCCTTGCAGGATGAGAAAATAAAAATCACTTAAAATTATCGCAGATCGAACCTATGAAACAAATCCGCATACCATGTTACCCATCGCAGTGCGTTGGCGCTTTATATTGAGCGACATATAACTGTAGAATGTGTTGAATTTTACAATATTCCGAGTGAGATAAGAAATTTTACTCTAAACCCGAGTCAGTGGTTACAGTAAATGAAGTGTTAATCACTGAAATTCCAGATAAGAATCTGTTTGTCTGACGAACCTAAAGAATTCACAGAAAATCTGTGACAAGTGAAACTCGCGGAGTATAAGCGGAAATCACTTTTACATCAGAAGCATTAAGAAACAATCAGCACAGTTTCACTAACCTCAATTACTAACAATTGCCCAAAAAACTAGAATTCAACACAAATTTTACATTTCTCATAATGCCGTTTTAAGATTGCAACTACAGTAAGAAATATTTAATGAATTATCTGATTATTTTTACACAACAGTATTATGCAGTTACACCATGGAATTCCAGGGACCACACAAAATGCCCTGCTGGCTCAAAATCTCAAAGAACCTGTCGTACTTCATTAATTTGCTCAAGTGAAGAAACTTGGTCTTCATTAATTTTTGTACAGGCTAGTTGCTTTCCTTCACTGAAGTACGCCAATAATGAATATTTACGGAGCTAGTGTTGCCGCCCTTGTAAAATCATGTTGGCCTCATTAATGAGACAAGCATCCCTTTTCGCGCAACTTGGGGCGGAACGAGCGGAAGGTAAAACTAGGAAAAGCGGCAGAGGAGTAGAACGTGGGTGGCTATAGGAAATGACAGGGGGAGGGATGAGGGTGAAGGTGACTATGAACAGAGCGCTAACAGCTTCTTGGAGAGGACAAGCGCGACCTGTGGGCGTTTAGATACAGCATATCTCCCCCTCAGTATGTCCTGAAGACAATCTCTCAAACACTCACCCCCATCACTTCATCCCTTGTTGCAAGGCCCAGGATGTCTGCCTCCAAGCTTCTCCCCCTTTACAAACCCACACCGCACGGCACCTCCTCCTTTGAAATAAGGACGAGACTAGAAAGAGGATTTAAAACTTCTCGAGAAAGGACAAAGGGGCCACGTAGAAGGGAGTGGTGGGGGAAGGGCTCGGAGGTGGAGGTAAGAAGCCGGGAGAAGCAAATTTTCACTGAAAATATATTTTTTAATATCCCAGCGCGGCTGGCAAGGAAATGGGTCGCAGCACTCCGTGGAACAGAACCGGAGAGCCGACAATTCTGTCATAATCGCGTAGCCCTAGGGTTACAGGATATGAAGGGGTGGCGAGAGATGCAGAAGGAGAGGGAAAAAAAGGTGACCGAGGAATTTAAACAGAAATGTTATTTGCACGGTTACAGCGCGCCGGGAAACGCTGAATTTATGAGGTTGGTAACCCATTTCCAGTGGGGCTGGGGCCGCCTTGTGTGTCTGGAAACAGGAAACACATTTTTAAGCCCTCGGGCAGAAGTCTTGACACGGACCTTTCCTTGCAACACAGGCCTAAGTACACCACTACGACCTCGTCGTGGTAGTATTTGTGGATGGCTGAAATGATATTGGATTCTTCCAAATAACACAGCCTAGATAGTTTCCTAACGTAAGACGTCTATACGGTGAAGAATATGGGAACACTCTACGTTATTTCCACAAACCCTCGACACATCAGGAAGCTAATAAGACATTTTCCAGTAATACGTTTACAGCGATAATCTTCGATAGCGAAAATCGGTCACCTTGGCTCACGATGTAGAAGGTTTAATTCACGGTAACAATTTGTAATTTTTTTTTCTTATACGCGCCAAGGTAAGGAGTCTCTTGTTATTTTAAACTGCTACTTGTTTGCTAAACACTTTGTCAAAATTAATGAAGCTCCCTGAGGAAATTTATTACCCTGAGAGAATCTCTCTCTAATCCCACATCGGACATAATTCGGACGTATTTTATATTGAACTATGCCGTTTTCACAGTAATAAAGAAACGAATAATTAAAAATGTATTAAATCCCAATATATCTACAATGTGTTAAAAATGTAATAATTTCAAACAGAATACTATGATTCGTAAACGGAAAATGTACACATTTGGCTAGATCCCACCTTATGTTATAGGTCTACGCCAAATTAGGGACTATAGCAAAACAAACTTTTCCTTCAAATACGTATGTAAATTGTATTATTTATTTAGATGCATTATTTTGTCATAAAATCATAACATACCTGTACTTAAATGAAGCGAAATGGATACATATATTAAATTAACTTACAATTCAAATAATGGGGCCCATATTTTTCCTTCGGAAAAGTAGGCCTCTTTAAATAATACTTACCATGTGTGAAGTGAGAAATTCTAAAGAAATAATAAAGTGAACCGACATAGATACATACAAGAAATGTGTTTAGTAACCATGAGAAACGTCGACACACAGTATCGACATCAGCAGCCTAAGTTGACTGCTCGAGTTCTGTCGTACGGTAAAGTTTCAGGATGTTGTACTATTAAGGACACAGCATTGGTCGTTCAATAGAGAACAGGGGGAAATAATGTGATATGGTCGTTGCGAGCCCCTCCCCCTCCTCACACCCTTTTCCCCATCAGCACTCGTGGTTGTAAGTCATAATATCCCTTCCGCTGCCACTAGACTTTAAATTGATTTATGGCGGTTGTTTGGCGCAGGAAATGATTTTGTTAGCATTTGGATTGCTTGGCGGAACTGTCATTACGAGCAGATAGAGTCCTCGCCCTTTCGACACGGCTGGCGCATTTGATCATCAACGCCGAAGGGGTAAGTCAAATCAGATCGTACAAAATGCCAAATCGTCCTCGAAGGGTAAAGATAGAAACATTTTTTTTACGTTGGTGTAGAACGTATTGCATAGAACTGCATTTGATTATATAATCGGAGGGAAAACTTTGACAAAGTTAAGTATATTTCAACTGCAAATACAAACAAAAGAAAATTAAAACATTTAAATAAAAACCCTGAAACCTATCAGACAGTTGAAACTTAGTTTGTTATGTTCCTTCAATTTAAATTCAGCAGGGCTACACTTCAGTTTCACAACCAACCAGGTATAAGGGAAGTACATTTATCTACTAGAAACATTCCAAACACAGAAATACAGAAGACATATCACCTAAACTTTTGGATATCGAAAGTGAATACGGAAAGTGAATTTTTCCGCCAATCTAAAGAACTACCACAAATGTTCAGAAACGTAACGGCCGCTATATTAGAAACATATATTTTTTTTTAGATAAATATATAAAGTAGCACTTCAAACAGAACATTGTAAAATTTAAATTTATTTACATTAAAAATTTACAAACTGAAATAGCTAAATTTTGTACATGAATTTATTATTTATCAGTTTTTACATGCATATACGAGGTGGTTTTTATAAATTAACAGTTGACTACATTCGTCCATGCCACAGATTGCTAGTGAATGTCGTTATCGTACCTAAATTAAATTGTAAAATAATTACATTTTAAGTTGCGCCTCACAGGTTTTAATCCCTTAGTGATGTTTCGTGAGTAGGTATAATTGAATGTTCTAATGACTTTTCCCTATTGCTTTAAAATTTTAAAAACATGATTTTTTACTGATCATTTACATAAAGTATGTTACTAAGCGGTCATATAACGTTTCTCTTTACCGTACGTTAAATTAGTTTTAAAAAAAGTTCTGCATTTATATTTAATGTCAGTTTTTTTCTTTTAGTGTCATTCAAATATAAAATAACCTGAATCTGAAAACACTCTCGAAAGTATAATAAAACAATGATCCGCACAAATAAGAATTAACGTCCAAATCGTAATTCATTGAATTATTAATAGCGATCGCGTTTTTAGTGCAGTATCGTAAACCGTTCTCGAATTAATATGATGAATTTTCACTAAAATCATCTTCAAATATCTAGTGTACAATAGTTTTAAGGACAATCGCAGAATTCGGAAAAATAATATTTGTAAAAATCGCGTGTGTAATTATGATGTTTATGTATTTATTAAACTAATCAATGTAGACGTTTTCACATGCAATAAAGCTAGAACAAACTTATTCCTTGCATTCAAAATTGCAATCAAAACTGATATATATGTACATAAGTATCAATCTCTATATATAAAAATTAGCAGTCCCCCACGGCTTTGCTCGCGAGTATTATTCGTAACTGATAATATTTACTTTAACAGAATAATCTCTTCGTACATAAAACAAATGATATTTCAGTCATCAAGTATTAGAATGTCCAAGCGGCTAGTTGAGCTAACTCTGCAGCAGGATAAGTAGCTATATAGCTGTCCACGCAAAAAGCAGTCTTAAGTTTGACCCTGCCACTAACAACGACTTCGCCTGGGCCTTATTTATAGCCCTGCCTATTTGACGTTGTGGAGTAGTTACAGACACCTAAAGTAAGAGGTTAATCGAATGAGAAACATCATTTTACCCTGTGCACAACCATTGATGACGGTGCCCTCAATTATATATTTTCAAAATATTCACTTTAACTTTATTGACATTACAAAGTTTCAGAGGGTAAAGG
>PNEQ01132377.1:0-31766 GCA_003012365.1 Medauroidea extradentata
ACGGCTACCAAATTTCATGCGATCGAAATTTCAAATATGCCATTTGTCCATGAAGGGGGATGATTTGTACCATCTTACCATGTTGGGGTCAGACGTCTTATTATAGCCCATAACATGTCCACATTGTTGTTGCTACATCTCCAGCGTTGTTCGATATTTTAATTATAATCGATTTTGAAAACACATTTTCAAGGGCTCCGAACACACTTCATATGCACTTTCGGGACAATTGTCAAATGTTAACCCTACCTTATTTTGCTTAAGGAATCACCCCACCAAGTTTGTCGGTCGAATTCACACTCACCCTGTATATATGTGTGTGTGTGATTTTGCCAAATAACCAGTTTGCTTTGCTAATTAAAAATTGCACCTATTGGAAGCGAAGAAAACTAAGCAGGTAGAATAACGGTAACATTCTGGAGTCGCATTCAGTAGGACCAGATGGTTCGATTCTCGGTTACAGCCATCCTGATTTCGGTTTCCCATGGTTTCCCAAAAATACCCCTGGCGGATGTTGGAACGTTATTTTGCTTGACCTCCGTAAGCGCTCTAAAACAATAGTGCTTTTCCCAGAATCACGATACCCATAAAAACTACGACAGCAGTTGACTTATATTTGGAACATTAGTATTGAAAAGTATTATAAAATTAGTTCACGTTTAAATACGTGCTGTCCGAAAAGTCTTTCCCTGATTACAAAAGTTAATAATATCACAACGAAGTAGAATATTTCAATGAGAACAAGGCATGTACACTGTATTTAAAAAGGTTCTAGCACCTGAACCGTTTTATTTTTTCAAGAAAAACCTTTGAGACACAATTTGGAGTAAATTAAATTAATTTTAGTACATGAAAACTATCCTCTAAATATGTGGAATATTTCTATGAGAACAAGGCATGTACAGTACCTTTCAATGGGCTTTAGCACCTGAACCGTTTGTTTCTATAAAAATCTTTGAGACATAATTTTGAGTAAATTAAATTAATTTTAGTACACTAAAACTATCCTCTAAATGTGTGAAAATATGTTTTAGTTACATGCAAATATGAATATAATATTTTTCGCACTTTTTCAACAGTTTTCTTACATCGCATTACGTGTAGAGGAAGGCAAAATTGAAATTCGGATTCAGCACACACACAAAAAAAAACATAACTTAAATAACAATTGATAAAAGACTTCTACACTTTTATTTCCAAGATTTATCTTTTTTTAAACTTAATGATTGCACTATTATATAACTTTGGCTAGTCATAGACTTTAAGAAAGCATGTTTGAGAGTAGAAAATTACTGAATTATGACGTTTTTAGTTTTGAGGAAATTAGGTAACACAGTAAAAACAATTTTCAACACATAAAAATGTCAGCGCTACGATATCTGCTCCCTTTTAATATTTAAAAGTATTATTCGAATAAACAGTGTAAATATGAACCCGTCATCGCAGTGGTCCGTGTTCGATCACCATCGGGGACACGCCCTGATTTCACAAGCTGAAAACTTGGTGGGCAGTGCCGTTGACCTTCAGGTTTTCTCGAGGTACTCCCGGTACCCCTGCTGTTGCATTCCGTACCCGCTCCCTGTACAACTCATGTCATCCTTGCTAGACATCACTGTTAGATTAGAAGTAAATTTATTTGAATAGTTCATATTATCATAATATTTGTTGATCTGCGGTGAAAATATTTAACAGGAACATAACTATCTTATTTTGATGAAACTCCTACTAGGGGTCACGGTTTAGTTTCTACTAAATAATAAGCATAATCCTGGCTCTCTGATATTAGCTTACTTCTTTTGAAATCTGTGGTAAATTACATTTACTTGGCGTTAAGCTCATAAATCTCCAACATTTCACCTATAACAATTACTTAATTAATATAATTTTATAAATCATTAATAGATCCTAACCGTTTCAGAGTCATCGGATGATGCACATATAAATTTGGTGAATACGAGCATTTCGATAATGTTAATGCGCAAAAATAAGAAATTTCTAGTATAGCTTAAGTCAATGGAAATAATGTTATTATTTCACCACCTCACTGTCAACAAGGACGTCAAGAAGTACTGCCAACATATCCTTTCGAATAAAGTTAAATTTTGCAACGTTGTGCACTACCTGACCTATGGAGTTGTGAGCATATATATTACGTATGACTATAGGTAGGGACCCCTCCCTGATTTCCTCGAAAAGAACTTTGCAACCCTTTGTTTAAATCACACATGTGCTCTTCTGCATCTCTGCTTCGTGTTTATTGGCAGCGTGTCTTTGTGGGTAGGTGTCACTTATTTGACTGTGCCCATCAGAACAAGATAACAGGGATGTGATGAGCGAGTAGAATCCCAAGAAACTGACAGTTAAATACGTCCAATCATTGACCAAGAAGCAGGCAGGTGTTCCCGTAAGACAATGAAACAAAGTGTTGCAAAATTATTTTCGCGGAAATCAGGGGTTTCTAACTATAGGCAGTTTTTGCGCGGATGGTGCAGCCGCTATCGATAGTCAAAAAAAAAAAAAAGATCAAATTCACTGAATGAAAATGGTTACAGTATTGCAATCGTGTTGTTATGTACACATAAGTTAATTAATGCAGAATTTCCTTCTTCTTTTACTAACGTAGACAAGAATAGACACAGTATATTTTACACTAGATGAGTAATTTCAACTTTATAGCGCTTAAAAATTCGTTAAAAAAACATTGAATATTATGGCTAGCAGTTGCTGATGACCAGGTGTTCAATACTTCGTAGAACAACAGCGTAAATCCATTACTTCGCTTGTTTTGTCTGCTTGGTAAGTGACATAGCCGCCTCCTGACGAACACACGCACTTCCCCTAAAAAAAAAAAAAAAAAAAAAAAAAAAAAAACACACACACACACGTACGCTTGTGCACGCTCACACACACACACACACACACACACACACGCCAATGCATTCACACACACACATAAACGCTCAACTGCTGCCCTAATTCACCACAGGATAGAAGACTGCTCACAAACATGCGCTGTTCGAGTAATGAAAGAAGTGCTTCTGTTGCTCACACATGGTCGATCCGCAGATTTCTGCTCGTTCATACAGAACTGCGCAGTTGTCTTTTACATACGTAGTCGTCAAAGTCACCAGCGTCTGAAGCAGCAGCTGTCGAAGATTATTTTCACGAGAAGAGGAATTTTTATTTTATAACGTTAGAATCATAATTTTCATGTAAGAACACGTACGTGGGAAAAACATAGCACCAAATTCTTTGTGTGTACAGCACAGTTAAGAGGTTTGGTTTTGGTTTTCTGTGAGTATGTGCGATAGTGTTGTTATGTCAAGTTTAATAAAAATACATTAAAGGAGCTATATAAATAAAATAGTTATAAAAATAAAGGTTGATGTTTAGAATAAATTAATTTATTAGTGAATACTGCTACGTCTCATTTCATATACAGTAGTAATCCTGGCAGATGGAAGAGGTAGAATGTTGTTCGGTGCCCCTACATCATCGAAATGTCGGGTCAAAGAAATACTGTAAAAAACAAGAGGTTATTTCTCGTTGAGTAAAACTTAAGGGAAAGTGTTAGACAACTTTATCTATGCTTAGTTTTTGAGCCATAACATGTATTCAAATTGTATTATCAAAATTTTCGTTTCGACACAGCATGGGTTAAATTCTTAGTAAAATGCTTTACATAAATAATAATATAATCTTTCATTATTTTTTAATGCAAAATCCAGTGGCGGCTCGTGGGTTGTTGCCAGGTAGGGCGGCAGTTGCCAAGAGCTGTACGGGGTTGTGCGCTGGTTGACTCGGCAGCTACTGACACGCTGATGTGCAGGTGCCCCTTACTACTGAGTGATCACAACACATCTAGTAGCCGGTAAATATTTCATGGTCATTTGTCTGCGGCGCGTTCACCAAGAGTGTATAGTCCCGACTATCTGCAGCCCCACCTGGCAACAACCCACGAGCCGCCACTGACAGAATCATTACAAGAGAATCCTTTAAAGTTAATCTATAATCCTCTTGCAATGCTTATGGATGACAATTTAATGAAGGATTACATTATTATTTACGTCAAGCAGTTTACCAAGAATATATCCTATGCTTTGTCGAAGAGAAAATGTTGATAATACAATTTGAATAAATGTAATTGCTCAAAAACTGGAAATACAATAAAATGGTCTAACCCTCCCCTTTAAGTCCCGAGAAAACAAGCTTTCGATTCAACCGACGATGTGTGAACACACTTCCTACTTTTTCTCGACGCCAAGGCAGATCACAGTAGTTTGACCTTGACCTACCCCTCATTCGTTCACAGACCAGTTCTGCAACTCACGCATCGGAGCTACTTCGCGCAAAACTGACACATCTTTAGAAGTTATGACGCAAACGACGCCAAAGAAAAAAAAACTACCAACCGGGTTTCATCGTCCAAACTGGAAGTTTTTTTTCCTGTCCTTTTGCTTATGCATTTAGGTAATATTCACAAGGTCGTACGCCCATCTTCCCGGCAGCATGTGTCTAAACTAACTAATAAGAGGCCTTGAACGTCCTGTCTCGTCTAGTCTGACATTTTAGAGGGCGATAAACAGCTGATGTTTATGGTTACTGTGTCAGCTGCCGAGTTCCTTAGTGGCTAAACGAAAGCCTTAGTAGCCAACATACATTACAAGAAGTTACAGGTCCGGCTGTGTACTAGCACACGGTGAGTTTAGACGGGTTTCGGGTAATGAATGGTCGTTTTATCGGTTTTTACGTAAGTTATGATAAGTTTATGTTTAACCAACCTTTTCTTTCTTCAGTCGAACAAAATAAATGAAGTATTAATGAATTGTAAATTAAAAAAGTATCGATTCCGGAAACATCCGTCATCATTTAATATGTGTGTTATTTTTAGATCATGGCTTCTTATCCTTTGCAGTACCTAGTGTGTCGTTTCCCTAATTCGAGAGCAATATGTTTCAAAATCGGCAAGTGTTTAAATGAATTTGTTGGACATAAGTCAGATTAACTATACGTAGTATTAGTAAATAACAACAATTATTTTAGTCAATTCATCCACTCCAACATAGCTGGTGAAATCATGGAAGTGCTGTTAAAATGATTCCAGAAACCTTCCAACCTCGACATCAAGAAATCTGAAGAAATGTGTACCACGGTCGATATCGTAGTTAGTTCGGTAACACAGGAATGATTCGCGCTAGTACAGTAGTGTGATGAATGTATTCTTAACAATTCATAGTACATTAGAGACGCTAAAAATTCGTATCTTTGAACCTACCCCAGAAATTTTTACTTAATGCGTAATTTTGGCAAAATAATTGTAGGTATATAAAGTTCGCAAAACCTGTTGCCTTGGTTTGCTTTTTTTTTTTTTTTTTAGCAATAACTATTAAAACTTGATTAAAATGAACCTTTTTATCATTATTTTATTTGTCATTTACCTTTAATCACCTGGAATGTCATTTATCGTCTTATAAAGTGTGGTTATACAATTTGCCGACTTCTGCGACTTAGATTACTCGAATGCAAACCTGTCGTGCAAAGAATTCTGATTTCTGAATCACAGTTAAAGAATGTGCCTTTGTGTGTGAATGGCAGTCATATTTGGATTCAGCTCTAAATTTGAATGCAAGCCAGTAATTAATCTTCCGCTCAAATTGTGGCGTCAAATATTTAAACATAAAAAATATATTTGTTTCTTATGTATGCCTGAATTATATGAACTGTACTACAATGTTTATAGCTGTATTTTCGATTCCCGGAAAGAAACGTGACGTTGACAGGCGGTATTTTTGTGCACTCGGGTTTCTTCCACCCTCTCATTTTTGCGCTACTTTGTATTCACCTCAAATAACACATACCTATAATTACATATACTGTATGCCTGAAGAATAAAGTAAAGTTTTTATAACTTCAGCGAGATTCCAATGTCGATGTGAGCAATGCCGTCGTCTTAAAAAAAAGTATTCAAAATCCAAATTAAAAATATTTAGTAAACAGTTAATTTTAGAACTGTTTGAATGACTTGGCTTACAATTTCGTCTCATCCTAAACGGAAACTGTTTAATGTAGTGCTTAGTACAAATTCGAGGCTATTTCGTTCTCAATAATCCAATTAATCACATATATTATTATATCATAAACATGCTTTAAATTTTATTGGATTGTGGACATACGCCAGTGCTCATGTTTTGCTGATAAAACCTGAGATGAATGACAAAGTACGAAAACGAACTAAGAAAAAAAAAAACAAATATAAAACGCACACAAAAATATAAAAAAAGCAATCTCAGAAGAATTCTGTAATTTTTTTTTAAACTAGATGTTATATTAGACAACATTAGACTGAATTCCATTTCTAGAATTTTTTGTTGTCTAATATAACATTTATTTAAAAAAAAAAATTGACATAATTCTTCTGGGATTGCTTTTTTTATATTTTTTTGTGTACGTTTTATGATTGTTTTTTTTTTCTTGTTCGTTTTCGTACTTTGTCATTCTACACAGGTTTGAACAGCTAAACATGAGCAATGGCGTATTTCCACAATCCAATAAAATTTAATTGTAAATTCCTATTGCAACAAACATTTAAAAATATCATAAACATCCTATGTCTTAAGTCGAAAAGGTACGGGGTGGACTTCTATACTACAGAATCGAAAATAAAAAATTACAATATTTGTTCATCCATCCCGGTATCCGAACCCGTGACTCTGAAATCCAAACGCATTAGACCTATCGTAATAATGTCAATCACGGGTGTCTCTTCTAAAAAATACATATTCATAGTTGAGGTACAATTTCACTGAAAATGGGAAACTACCAGAATCTGTATTTCACGAACTTTGATATTTTTTGGTAAGTTGGTATGTTTGGCATTAATATTAAAGCAATGTGTAGTTGTGCTTACCAGAGCCCGTGAACTCACTTTGTGACTTTCGTAAGGCCTTTCTGACTTGGAAACACGCGTCTTCTTTCGACCTTGAATTTCAACAGTCATTTTTGTTGCCTCCGAGCAAGGCTACACACAATGGAACTGTGTGTGTCATTCCGCTATCTAGGACTGATATTAGTTTCTTTTCTTGTGTTTGCAAACGTGACAATTCAAGACTTACTAAAATTTATCTAGAGCGCGGAACTTATTTTGAACATACATATAGTGAACTAAGGAGTCGTATTCACATGCTGTATCTGGAATTAATAGGTCATTGTTAAATGCTGACCTTAAGAAGAGTTATCGACTAATGCGAGTTGAGCGACTAACTCTTAGACACTATGAAGCAATAACTGTTGAACGAACAAGGTCGGTCTTTATGCTCGCGTTCTCCTACAGGCCTTGATTACGTTAGTTGTGTTCGTTCGTTGTGTTCCGATCATACAAAATTCAAAATTGTGACACCATGAAATGATTACCAAAAATTCTAAACCAACACGTCTGCACTGACACATAGTTTTTAATGTTCTCTCAACAAATACTATACATACAAAACTGATACGAATTCGACGATTTTTGCTAAATTGTTTAAAATTCACCCCAGCTATTTATTTCATACATTCCCTTAAAGAATCCTGTTTAAGTACACTGATTAGTTAGAAAAAAATGAAACACATGTGAATGCTTATTCAAGGACCACCCGCACTTAAAACTTCTCTTGGCTTCCGAGCAACTAAATCTCAAGATGATTATAGTAGCAAGCTATTATATTGTGAAAGAACTACATAGCTTTACAGTCAGAAGTAGATTATTTAACATTACGGCGGCCACCTGGTGAAGGGTATGTTTGTGTGTAAGAGGCAAAAATCGATGAGGCGTTACGAGCGACGTCGGCCGACATATGTATTGTGATATCGCCTCTACGGCCAGAGTTGTAAACGCGCGCACAGTGTCCCCGTCGTAACGTTTTACTGTAGGACTTTAAGCGGTGACGCTGTCATTTTACTGAACGCGTCACTGTAGCAAAGTGCAATGTATTTTTGAACCTAAATTTCGAACAAATACGTTACATATATATTGAGAAACAGCCGCGTGAAAAAGCCGATTTTAGCCATGTTTGAGAACTTTAAAATAATGCGACCAATGTGCGTGGCATCTTGAAAGTCACATTCACAAGTAGTCTGAAAAAGGTTTTTTCTTTTCGTAGATAAGCCTTGAGTATGCACGTTTACTGGTCTCTGAGAAAAAAAAAAAAAAAAAACAACTCCGAACACGCTGCACGCAGTTCTAGCGCCAACCAGGCTGTCGCCTTAAGGCGTTGATCCACCATTTCTATAGCTTTCACAATATTTTTATTCCTAAACGAATGCAGATATCGAAAAACTGTTGCACAGTTTTGTTAACAATTATTTTACTGTGTATTTTAATTTTTTCTACATAAAAAATATAAATCGTATACATTTGGCTTAGACGTTCATTAATTAGAATATCCTTAATTGCATAATTAGCTTAGTTGAAACCACTGTGAATTTTATAATTTTTTTTTTACAAAACTGTGCACCAGTTTTCTGAGCCGCCATTGTTTTGTACAAAGTTTTACATGATTATTTGAGTGAGAAAATTGGTATTAATTTTCACACTGTCTTATACGTTAAGAGAAGTCAATTATATCCAGCCAGAAAATATTATCTAAAATGCACAAACAGTTCCGTAATAGTACCCGAGTTCACTTCAGAAGTACTCTGCGTATTACGAACATTTTAGTGAGTTTAATAACGTACACGTTATCGTACTATTATATTTATTGTGTTATTGACTGATGCAGTGGAATAAAATGTACACAGAAACGAAATGTTATTTTGCGATGATTTTGAGAAAACGTACCAAATAACATTATGTTCGTGTCCAAATATGATGCGCATAGTTCCGGAAACTTTGCGGGCACCGAGATCCGTCCTGAGCTATATTTGTTGCTGTTTCAAAGAGTAGTAAATGTGTACATCCGATAGTAGTGCGCAATTCAGAGATATTTTAATGCAGATATGCTTTGTTCAGAGTGCTCAAGAACGAATGTAACTAACGAACCACTCGCAAAAGTAACTCACAAACACATCAAGATTTCGAAACTTATTTTCTCTTCAAATGAACTAGCAACATTTACGGTTCTCGAATGATAAACACCAAACATAATTCCGGTTACTGTAAAAAAATGACGAGTTAAAACGTGTTTGTGGCAACATACCAGATTTCAGCAGAATGTTATTTTAAATTCCCACAAAGGTTGTGCAACCACTGTACATAATTACAGAATAAAAATTAAAGAGCTATTGCACGGGCAGCTCACCGACCACGTTAGTTACATGCGCAGAATAAAATTTCTAAGAAATTCTTCATGCAAGAGATGCAACTTTTCCTCTGTGCAAGCAACGTTTCACTCGGATTTTGTATTCACAGTAGCATGCTGAGTGCAACGCTGGTGAGATTAATGTTCAGCTCTAAGATGTCAGCGCATTGGTTTATGTAAACAAATAACGAAATCAATCTTCTCTGTCATGTAACGATACAATAAAAATGATGGGTGCAGTAATGAAGATTTGGACATGAAATATCATTTCTATGCTTCGTCATTACAACACGCGCACGCAACAAACAACTGTTTTTGCAATAATTACTTTTTTAAGCTAAAACGAAAGCAGATATCAACAAAGCTGTTTGGTAGTTTTATTTTAAGCGTTTTTTTTCTATGGCAGATAATTTTTTTTTTCGAAACAAGAAATTATACGGCATCGACAAAAAAGTCATCTAACCAGAATTTCTTTTGTTCTATCATTAGCTAAAACCATCGTTTTTATTGCCTTGAAAAAAAAAATCAGCCAACATGGAGAAGACGATTTTAAACAAAACTGCCGAACAGATTTTTAATATCTGCTCTCGTTCATGCGTAAAAAAATTTACATCGCTAAAAAAGTGTAAACAAAAGGACATAGCCTTAACTCAGCTGGGAGAAAACTATATGTGGTAGTGGTACGCTATATATTGAGTACTTTTGAGGACCACCTTGTATAGAATAACGATTTTTAAAATATTATGTACTGTAACTTCAGCTGTTATATTTGTGTTTGTTACAATCTGATTATTACTTACGTTGCTTTGATTGTACTAAATGTGGCAGGAAAATACGAATAATCTGAAAGAAAAAAGTAACTGAGGTTTCAAAAAGGCTCACATTATCTCGAACTAACTATAGGCACGTATTCGTTACGGACAGTTTGCCAACTGTTTTACGTTTCTTGGTATACACGTACTGTTAGATTATAAATGTAATTTCTCTGTCTTGAAAATATAAAAAACGTTAGAATGAACAATTATTATTAAAATATGTTCAAAAATCACCCATATTATTTTACGCTGTTTTACAGAAGTTACTTCTCTCGACAGCTCTACCGGTGTCGTTACGAAACGGTAGCAGGTAACGATAGATGACATCGAATGTGACGTCACTCATACTTAGAACACGAGACTGTCGAGACCAAACGAGATTCGATTCCTGGCGACAGATTTTATCGTTACGAGAAGCGTAGAATAATCTCCCTGGTCCACGAAATGATTGTTAAATAATTAAGGCGCCACTGTAGTAAAAAAGTCAGTTTCGACGTGTGTTTGTTATTATTGTAGAGTATAAAGAGCCTTCCTTCCCAAGTAATAGTGTTAGTTTCCTTGTAGAAATCTACTCCGTCTAAAGCTGATTACACAGTACTACGACACCGAGTGATGTGGCGCAACTGTAGTTCAGTTGTGTGTCGCGGTCTCTAGTGACCTCGCTGTCGATGAGACGTTAAGCCCACTTCATTTTAAAAGGGCATATGGGCCGCGGTGGCCGAATGGTCAGACCATTCACCTTCCACCAAAGCGATCCGGGCTCGATTCCGGCGGGGTCGGTCCCCAGATTTTCGCATGTGTGAATCGTGCCGGATGATGCCGTTAATCGGCGGGTTTTTCTCGGGGATCTCCCGTTTCCCCGCCCCCTTATTCCGGTGCTACTCCATATTGACCTCACGTCACCCCTCACCCGCATTAAAGACCAAAATCTCACTCACTCATTCACAGAGGCGTAGCCAGAATTTTTTTCAGTCAAATAAACATCACTGACTGAAGTAATTTGAAGCTAACAAATTAAGCGAATATTCCGTGTATGTGTGTGTTTGAATGTATGTAAGACTATGTGTCTAGTACATTACATATCATCCTATAAGTCTTATCCCCCATCACGAAATAAAATTGCTGTATATATGTATGTATATATATATATATATTTACATATATTTATTTGTGTGTATGTATATATATATGTGTGTATGTTTGTTACAATATGCTATACACGTATCACTACAAACATCCGAACACACAGACACAGAATATTAATTTAATTGGTTTGCTTGGAATTACTGCAGTGATGTTTATTTGATAAGTGCTAACATAGGGTGTTGAAATGTTCATTATCAATTATGGTAGTTCGGGGGGTAGGGAGGGATATCCCCTTTGGCTACGCCCCTGCAATACTGCTATGCGTTGTGGTATAATGCGTCGCGATAAATTGTAGCCGGTCACTGCTGGCGACAGGACAGCTGCTCTATCCTATCGCGACGCACTATAACGCATCGCAGTATTGAAGAACCAACTTTACACGGAGTTACGACCGTAATTTTATTTCAGTTTTTAAAATCGCTGGTAATTGCAGACGTAGCTACGTGCCTCCAAGAGGCCAATTTGCTTAGAAGAACCTGAGCTTCTAAAGTCTGAAGGTTACTGTGATGTATAAAACGACGTAGTTAAAACAATAAAACAACACATCGTAGAATTTTTTGAATAACTAGTCCATATTTGTATGTCTAATGAGAATACCTCCATGTCATTTTTATTTACCACTCGCGTTTGCCGTATAGTGCAAGAGCGTTCGCCGATGTTGAGAATAAGTTAATCTCTAGTCACAGCTGCAATAATATAGTCATTAACTATCGCAAGCGATGGAACACAAACAGCGCATAGTAATTTAATTTTCGTATACTCATATTAGAATCGTTATTTATAAGCATTTTTCTCATGTTTGGAAACGCATTAAAGACAATTCCCGATAAATTGACCACTGTTCCCTCCTAACAGGATTCAAATTCTGATAACTATGTTTTTTATGACCTCAGTCCTGGCATTTTGAGAGCATTGAAGTATATACGCTGTGTTAGTGACATGGAATGTTTAGGGTAAATTGGCGAAAACATATTAATATAAAAAGTGCCTAGTTTAACGTGAACTGCCTATAAAAGCCTGAGCTTAACATTTTAAAAATTATTTGCATTCAGAGAGCTACTGTAATTTTAAATAAAGAAAGTTATCGCAGTATTTTACACTGCTGCCGCTAAAATTGTTTTTGGAGGAAATGAAAACCGTATAAATTTTAACTCGACAAGAAATGAAATGTAATGCGGCCATTGTAAAACCAAAGAAGTGGAGTGGGTATATTATGTGAGCAATGTGAGCAATCACCAGCGAGGTCTTTAGCAGTCATGCAGATGGCGTGAGGTATGGTGTAGCGACTGAATGTAAGTGCGGGGGAAAACGGGAGAGCTTCGAGAAAAACAGTCGGGCAACGTTAACGCCTGCCACGTTTCCGAAACGCGATAAATCGGGAGTCGAACTCGGGCCGCCCCGATGTGCGCCTAGTCGACTAACCGCTACATCACCGCGCCCTCGACGTGAATCCAGAACAAGGATAGACAGAAGACAGTCGCGCTCGTGTCGACGTCCTTGAACGTGACGTGCACAGAGGGCAGCAAAACTTTTTCGCGGTCCGCCGCCCAGCACAAACAGAAACATTTTTCTGCGGGTAACGAATCGTGTTAACTTGCCATGCAGTTCTTTCTTAGATCGAGATTACGCCACTGGAACGGATTTCTGGAAGTAACCCTGCTTCCCCTCTGGACTGGTGATAAATGGGACGGGGGGAGGGGAAGTCCTTCAGGCGGCCTGGGAAGGAGGTAGGGGAAAATACATGCGGCTTTTCCCGTTCCGCGAAATGCCCGTGGTTGCCAAGGTGAAGGCGAACACGACTGGCCAGCACAGGTGTGGTTCTCAGTCGTCGCAGCGCTCTCCTACAGTCCAGCGGCGGTCGCCCGTCAGCGAACCCCAGCGGCCGAGATCTGGAGCGGCCGTCGTGCGTGCACCACGTCCACGTCGACAGACCGCGCAGTGTTCGCGTCGGAATCGCGGACGACTACGCGACTCCGGAAGAGCTCATCCCGCGGACGACGATATCGGCGACGCGGTTCGGCCACCCCCCGCCGCCGCGCGCCACAACCGCCACAAGGGCCGATAAGGGGCGCGGCGCTCCAGATGGTGGCGAGGCGCGCCCGGGACATGGTCTGGCGACGATGGCGCGTCGCTCGTACGACGTGTCGGCGCCCAGCCCGGGCCCGTGGAAGGCGCTGGCCGGCGCCGTGCTGCGCTGTCTGTCCTTGCTGTCGGTGAGTCTTGATATCACTTCTTCCTCAGCTGCTCGCGGCTAACTCAGCACTTCTCGTCGTGACTAGCATTCGTGCGTTGAAGAGCGCCGACACTGTTGTTGATCATGGTCGTGTTCCAAGGCATGGGGTGCTAATTAATGACTATACACAACACTGAGTTGTCTGTGGAACCATTAGACTGGCACGAGCAGGAATAGACTATAGCTAGAGATGATGGGTTATCACTAGAGACCGGAAAAATTAGCGGGTTCACTGAGCTGTAGGCTAGCTTCCATGAATATTTGTGAAATCGTGTAGGCAGCAGCTGTTTATTAGCTGCTCGCTGACACAGTGATATGGGCCTGTATTCTGCTATTGGCTCAGCTACTTCCAGGAAGCGTCGAGCTAGTCAAAAGCCAACTGTGAACGTGATACAGATGTATAGTTGCTAGAACTCTAGCTTGCGCCTAAAAGGAAACGCGAATTTATCAGGTCTCTAGTTATCACGGGAAAACTTAACTGTTTGCTGGATTTCAACACACGTTCAGGTTATTAGATTATCACTGACTTTGTCTTGTACGTGAAGGTGTTGCCCTATTTGACTAAGCCAATAAGAATCCCGCTATTGTAATATTTGATGTCTGTTATTGGTCTGCAGACATGTACGTTGTACCAGACGTACTTCACCCAATCATCCTATGTCACAAGAAACTGCAGCGTTTTCAAGGGTATGTTGGTACAAAACATTTTCGCGATATACCATCATCTCTAGCTATATTGTAGGACACTGGTTTATCTCGGTAAAAGTTGACTGTTTGCTAGGCTTTCAATTAGCCTATTCATTGCTGACACTTTTCTTTCGCACTGGCAAGTCCCTATTTGACTGGGCCAATGATAATTATTCTGGTGCGCTACGACTGTTCGTCTGTAATTAGTTAGTAATCAGCTAGACTTTCACATACCAGTCTTACAGTCATACAATATGCAAGACACCAACACTGACTTGGAGAATATGCTGGCAAAAATTATGCTCGTCATTTTCCACCATCTATGTAGTCTATACAGTAAAAGTTTGCCTAATTTTGACATTTCTCTTCTGAGAACGATGCCAAGCAGCTGTACTGTGTTGATATTTAAACCATCCTGACGTCTTGGAATAACAGGCTCTCTGCAATAGTGTTTACAGACACTCTTCTCTGAAAAAAAAAATGCCACAAACAGAAAAACATTTTTCTCAGAAAAAATGTCATAAACAGGCAAACTTATATTGTAAATACAGATAATAACTACTCGCGATGAAGTGAGCAATTTTGAAGACCGTCCCGTCTAAATTGATAATAAGAAAAAACAATTAATCCCGGCCTCAGACGTTAACTTTTGAGTACAGTATAATTCGTACACTTTTAATATTACAGTAAACTGGGATACTTTGTCCATTTTCGGGGTTACTTTAACCATTAGAAACGTTAGTTTTGGGGTCTTCTGGTAAATAAGTAAATAATTGGAACGTTGTGTTTTAAATAGTTTCTTTGATACGTATAGTTAACATTTAAAACTTTCCTTACTAAACGACATAAAGACTAACATTTTGAGTGTACAAAGTTACCCCACAAGGTCAAAATAACCCCGGTTTACGGTACCTGGAGTGCTAAAAAAAAGTAGGAGAACAATTTAACTACGAGGAAATCAGTAACCAGGGCGTCAGAAGTGTTCACTTTATCTTGAACCGCCTATACGCTATTCTTTCAGTAGTGTGTAAGAGGCAAGGAACGAATTCTCCAGTAATAGGCTACTCCACGGTCTTCATTGGTATGACCGGTAGGCACATTTATTCGACGTGCTGAAAGCATGTAGTAGGAGCTAATATTGCATGTGCTGGAACCAAAGGATGCGAGAACAATGCTGACGGTCTATCTCTAGATACAAAATTGAACGGCGCCATATTGCAGCCTATAACATGCAATGTTCTATACCAAAGTTTTTTTTTTTTTTTTTTTTTTTGAAAAACTTGTTACATCCCACCCTTGCGAAAGTACACAATTCCCTATCTTCGGCTGCAATATGTCAGCGTACAATTTGGTCACGTTACAAAATAACAACGTAATAGTCTAGTTCTTTTACAACGTCATTGGCTGAAACATGTTCGCGTTACACAGCTGGGCGCCGCCCACCTGCAGTTGTTTGAAAGTCGGAGGCTCAATAGCTAAGGAGCGATAAGAGTGTAGGCGGTTCGGAATAAAGTGATCACTCGAAAAAGCCCTGATAAAATTATATTTTCCTATTTGTATCTTTCCGCGAGTAACGGCAAACGACGGGAAATGTCTAACCTCGCTCGACACGTCACTATATGTTTGCGCGTGTAAGATAAATTGTGCAGTCGGTAGAAATACATACCGTTTGATAAAGAAAATAATAGACTCATAAAATACAATGTCATTGCTTTCGGTTGCTTTTGTTTCAGTATGGTTGTATTTAAATAGGAAAATACATGGAACAATGATGCGTAATTTCGCTGCCAACCATACAAGCAATAAGGGGACTATATTTTGTGTTGAATTATATGCAGTAACGGCTAGTGAAATTTTTCAAAGGTTAAATTTTTAGTGTTCACTTCATCCCGAACGACCTAGTATCAACACGTGCACGAAGTGTAACGCGGCGGTTTTTTCTCGAAGTAGCCACCGCCGTCGTGGGTGGTTCTGTTTTTTGGATCCTGTGTCGAGAATTCGGCACACGTTATGTGTTTGTGGTGTTCTGGAATCTTCTAGAATTTTCGTGTTGTCTATTATTGAGTATTTTTTAATTATAGTGGTTTAGATTACTGATTCTCGTTATTGGCCGTGGACGTATTAAGCTATTGGCCGTAAAAAAAAGTGCACCTCGGCTCTAATGCGCGAACTACTGAAATGTGGTGCAGAATTTCTGTCGTTCCTTTTTAAGCGGCGACCGTCATTTTATTGTTGGAGAATTTTTGAAAAAGTTCATTTTCGGTTCCTAAAGTGATTTCATATCAATCTCTGACATACTATAGAAAAAGTTTTTAGCTGAGCTACAGAGGCTTATTTAAACAGGGAGATGATAGTTTTTTGTTTAAATCACATTTGACTAAAATAGGTAGGTCTCTTAAGTGTTCAGTCTGGGTTCATTTTATTGTTTACATCAATCTGTACTGTTAAATTCATTTCATTCGTGTTTACTTTCTGCGTGCTCCATGATGGTTCTAGTCCCGGTTCATCCCAGTACGGAATTTTACTGCATACGCACTTGTCCACCTCGGCGATCGGAAGGGGCCGCGGTAGCCGAGAGGTCAGACGTCTTGCCTCCCATCAAGGCGATCCGGGTTCGATTCCCGGCGGGGTCGGTCCCCGGATTTTCGCATGTGGGAATCGTGCCGGACGATGTCGCTGGTCGGCGGGTTTTCTCGGGGATATCCCGTTTCCCCCGCCCATTCATTCCGGTGCTGCTCCATACTTGTATCATATCACCCCTCACGAGCGCTAAATACCTTGATGTTAAGCGCTGACCAAAATCTCTCCCTCACTCGGCGATCGGACTGGGTTTTCCATTCCACAATAGCATATGTCTGGTCGGAGCGTAAATAAAGTAAAATTACAATCAGGATTCTTCAATCACTTACAGAGCAATTCGGATTGAATTTCACTCTAAATATGTTACAAATGTTGGGTTCAAGGTTTGGTTTCTGAAGTGCTGAACTAACCGCGAACAACTTATTTACGGCATTATAAATTAAACGACGAAGTTGGCATATGATATATGTGTCATAACTAGATGTATGTGGCCTCGAGAAGTTTTCCATTCCTTACACATTTAACTGACATTCATTTCCCCTTAGCCATCATTAGGTTCTGCTTGATAACCAGAGGAAGGAAATACGATAATACTAACTAGAGAAACTACAAAATCCGGAAGGAAAATTCGCATTTATCAGAATCGTGATCCGAAAGAATCGCAAAACACGCATTAACACCAAGGCGATACTGTACCACATATTGTACGATGTTTGGACAGGCCTACTTGCAGCACTGAGACTCTCAATAACAACAACCGTTGTCAACAGAAGAACACGTTTTATAGTAGGCCTTGAGAATGAAAGGGAAAACGGGCATCCACCATATTTGTACCTTAAAAATATGTTCATTTCCCATGGAATTACATAATTAGGCACATGCTTGCTTAGTCACGAGTGTTAACATAAACAGCGATTGCACACCAAAACAAACATGTAAACACCAACAACGCCGGGAATCTAAAATCTATATGTCAATCCAAGCGCGGGATGAAGTTGTTAAAAGCATAAATATATTACAAATCCTGCAAAAATTTGTCTGAAACACTAAAAACACAAATGTTAACTTTCGCCAATTTATATTATGTTTGTAGTAAGATGTCACATCAGACTACTTTCCATAGTTTCCTGCGGAAATATCACTCAAAGGCAAACCATTTTCTATCTCAACGGTTGTTATGAAAACTGTCCAGTTAACCTAGAATTAATTACACTTCGTTTTTGCATGCTGTTTTATGACGCAAGAGGCTTGGCGTCAGAATCCTTTGGAAGACAATCATGACTGTTTGGACTACTTCCGTAACCGCTGTTTAGGACAGATCGAATATTTTTTGTTTTCAGGTTCTGTGAAAAGTATCCTGTGTTAAGAATTTCGAGAACACATGCTGGCGTAATTTATTGATTTATTGCATCCAGTGAAACTACATTGTTGTATTTAATACATACAGTAGTATTACATTTTTCACAATACGATAACCTTAACATAGTTGGCGGCTGATTCATAAGAATTAATAATAAAATAATAAGCCAGCCATAACACATATATCCAGGTGCATTTACTACAGTAAAGAGATACATTATTTGGACAAAACCCACGCTAATTGTAATAACACAACATGGTCTGTGTAAACATGATACTCCCGTGGGCAATTTAGATTACCATAGTCAACATTATAAAGTTGCAATTTTTGCTTATATATTTTCCATAAAATATAATTTTCTTAATTTTATATGTAAACATAGTATTTCGTATAAACACTTTAATGGGATTATCCATTTGGGTTATAAAAGTTTGGTGTACAAATACAGTATGGAATTAAATTAAAATTACACGTACTTGTTATACATATATTTTATAAAATTCACGCTGTAAATATATATAAAATACTATAACGCCTAAAATTGGTTAGAACTTGGGCGAAACATTTCCTTAGCAGAAAGCATGCTGTAGGCCTACCGTTCTTTGCAATACCTCAACACGTAGCCTAACAAAATATATATATTTGTGTTAATGTAACCACCCAGGTATGCGCTAGAGTTGGCTAATGTTTATCCTTAACATACCTACGTTTGCTGTCTACAGTGACGTAGACAATTGTGACGCCAGCGGCGTGATTCTCTTACATCTTTGTGCGTCAATGCAAGTTCAGTGAAGGTAGTCTTGTTCACAGGGAACATAAAGATATTACGATGTAATTGAAAGGCAGTAGCTAATTATTAGTTACTATATTAATAACAATACTAAATAGGCTACGGGATGTTGAGTGCATGATATTTATTCAGCTGGACGCAATCCACACTAATACTGAACGTTTGAAATAGAAACGAATTTATTTGAAGGTTTGTAACGCTATATGTTAATTTCGATAAGAAATTCGGTAATTAACTTGACCTGAAAGTAAAAAGTAGTGAACTTGCATTGTAAAAAACTTGTTTCAGCTGTATTGCTTTAGGTAGTTCACAATAAGGTGAGTACTTGAATATAATAATAATAATAATAATAATAATAATAATAATAATAATGATGATGGTTATTGTGACCTCGGACGTTAACTTCTCAATAGGGACATCCTTGTCTGTTATTTTAATGATTTGTTTATACAAAAAAAGTGGCGGGAAAATACAATTTACCTTGCAGTAGAAAAATAAACAGGTTTTTAAAAGTGTTTACTTGATCAGGAACCACCTGTAAAAAACAACGAATTTTTAACGTCATGACCAGTTAAAAATAGTACCGCATGTTTGCAACATGTGAAACTGCAAGCTGCTAAATTAATTTTTCCTATCACGCAAATAACCGATATGTGCGTCTTGTAATTTGTAAAGCATCCTTTTCGTTTCACTAGCCGCTTCTTCTAGGCGCCGATCTTGGATTTAGAAGACATTCGCCTCCGCCTTACTTTATTCTTTGCTTTTATTGCTTATTTTTGTACCAAAAAGAAAAGTCTTGAAGTACCTTTATGGGGGAATAGCCATAAATGTACTTAAACTGGCGGTTCACACAACTGAATAAGTAAGAAAGTAGTAATTATGTTGGTGTTGCAGGAATATAATGCTTTACTATGAAAATGTCATGATAATGAGTTTTCACTTAAGCTGTAGTATGTGTACTGAAAGGTAAATTAAACTATGCTACCACTGTGGTACTTTACGATATTTTCATTCTTGTAACAATAAGCAAAGGAAATAATGCGGTATGCCGGGGATGGCTGGCTCTTGATGTGTGTATTCATTGAATTGACAGGCAAGCTTTTATGGTTCTATTTTTAGATCAATTTTTTTTTTTTGAAATTTTAGGTTTCATTGTTATTGTTTTATTTTTGAAAACAATACTTATGGTTAATGAAATGCATACACAGCCAGATATCCATGTTAAATAGTTACCCACAACTTTAAGAAAGCTACTTTATCGAGAATAAGCATTTAATAAAACAATAGACAGATGAACATAACTGAAAACACACAGCAGGTCTAGTCGGTTTTCAGGGATTTAAATTATCCCAGGGCAAATTTTAAAAATTTCGAATAAAATGTATTTCCTTCGGTCATTACAATACAAAAAAAAAATTTTCTTTAATGAGAGGAAATACATTACTCAAGATTTTAAACAAATAGTTTTGTGATTTAAATTAAATGTCTATGTCTGACAGTGTATTAACATGAATTTCAGTTATATTTTTTGGTTATTGCTATTCGCCATGTAATATTGTCCGTATTTATGGCTGCTTGAATGGGAAATTCGAAGCCACCACATGGACAGGTAAGATAGATATTCTGCTTGTGGGAATGCATGCAAAGTCATCTTAGTGGTTATACGTTTTGAATTTTCACCTCTCTTTTGTTGCTGACACTTTGTATCATAGTAAAAAGAGGACAGAGGCATCATTACGTCACTGTTATGTGCTGTACATCGTATCGAGTGATGTTAGCCATTGCTTATGCTTGTATCAGCGACATAAAGACTCATTTGTGGTCTGTGAGAGTCGTGTTGTAGTCTTCTAGAGGATCAAATACATATTCACGTGGTTTCGCAATGATATCGCGTGCTTTGAAACTGTAAACGTATTACCTTACAGGTAGTCGAGTAGTTGGGGCTTCTCCTATCGTACATCGAATTAAATGTGTTGAACACTTTCGTTCGTTGTTTTGTTATCGAACTTTGTACTCGCCGACTACTGCTGCAGACGTGATCTGTGTGTATAAACTGAGTTCGAAGAAAACCATACATGCAAAATATTTAGTTATTTTGATAGCTTTTCATTCAACTAGAAAGATAAAAACTATACATGTAAGTCGATAGCTCTTCCTTTGATATCAATGCCGGTTTAATTATTTATTTGTATTGTAATTTTTTGGCTTGTTAATTGTACTAGCATATTACAGCCTAAATTTACAGAGAATATTTGTAACCAGAACCAAAACACATTAAAAACTTACCCGTAGGTAAACGAAACATTCGCCAAATCAGTGACTTAAATGTTAGAATCCACTGTCATATATATATATATATATATATATATATATATATAGTATAAACACGCGCGCGCGCCCAAGTCCCGTCTATTCGTTCATTGTCTGCTGTTCCAGATGAGTATCAGCTAATAATAGACAGATGGTCGAGGCTCCAGTTTGCACAGGGTAGTGGATTCTAACATGCAGACAATTTATTTGCCTACTTAACCTGTATTCGAACATGCAACCTCGTGAACCTATGTCGCCGCAGCGACCTCGGCTGGGAAGGTTACCGACCTCAGGCTATTGTGACAGACTTATGTGGGATAGGGGCGGCCCAGTCTGGCAGCTTTCGTGTTGTGTATGGCAGCAATCAACTTGTTCGGCTACCAAAGGCTCGTTCAAACATGTTGAAAGGAACTGGTAATTTGCAAAGTTCTGAAACAAGAAATCGTATCCAGATTCAAAATTTCGATAGAAAACTATCCATCAATTTTTTGGCCAAATTAAAGCACCAAATCGTGCCAAAAAAGTTATCTTTTAATCCGCACAAAATATGTTCTTATTTAAATTGACTAAACTCGTACGTTCATTGTGTTATTCGGTATCCCGTTATACTGTTGAGTCCCTACCAGTAAAAATGTGAAGTAATTAAATAAGATTAACACATAATTTTAACATAGGCTAACAATGTAACTTTCAAGAACACGTCAATAGATTCTATAGTAGTGTAAGGGCCCCGAGAAGAACAGAACGTCAGTGATGGCGTATAACTATGTAGGTTCGACAGGTGAGGAGCCATGTCTAATACAATTTAACATGTAATTCTCTAACACTTCGCCAGCCAGGGCTTTATAGTAGGCAGCGTCCTTAATGGCGATGCAATTTTAAAGGGGAAATACCACGAAAATACCGCTCAGTAATTTATCAATAGTCTAACGCTCTAGGATGTAGGGAATGGAGGGGGAGGTGGAAGGAAATCGTGTGTGATTAGAAGTTTGCTTCCGGGAAAAGTATGGGTTTCCATCCGCTTCTCAGGTTGTGCAAAAGTGCAGTTCTTTGCTGTGTATTTTTTTCTGCCTGTCATTTACGTTAATCTCTTTGTTTGCTTTCATCTACAAAATTCTTTGTAAACAAAATCGTACAGTTGATCAATTAATTATTAGTTATGACTTTGTTATTTACATGGATCTCTTACTGTCAGCTTAGTCCAGGACTACGTGTTAACAATTTTTTAGATAAATGTGATGTAGTCAGTGTCAGAGTTGAAGACGTGTGGCATCAATTTACGCCGAAGGAATGTAACCTAGAGAGCAATTTTTGCGACCCTTGTTAGCAACTGTTTTGTCAAAGTGAAGCATTGTGTCGGAATAAACTAAGAAAAATTCTCCAAATATCTGGTCACCAATTTTCTGAAATAATAATATATTTAATACTGTCTATTACGAGACAGATGATCCGCTGTATCACAAAGCCCATCCAACCATAGAACAAATAATTAGTGTGTGACTCAACATAGCCTTAAAACTGTAACCCTGTTTGAAAAAATAATTTTTCAGAGCCTATTTAGGCCTACGTGTTGATACGTTCTCCTTAATTTTAGAAAATGTATCCATAATATTATTTTGCATAGATATATATATATATATTTTTTATATATATTTCAGCCTTATAGAGGATGTCAAGGAAAAACGTAGTCACCGTACTGGGGAATCTAAACGCAATAGGAATGTATTACATCGAGGGACCAACGCGTATTTTAGACCCACTGCCAATGTGTGGGTAGGTAATCACAATAACTTAGTCTACAGGATTTGTCGGCTGTCGCTTGATGAGATATATGCGATATGGTTCCTGTTACAGCCTGACTGATGCACTGGTGTCTTGTCGTTCTTCCCCAACTAACCAATATGACAAAAATTTAGGCTACGGCAAGCCTAACCTCACTTCTGCGATCCGTGTAGCGTAAGCATTCGTGTGGTACCCCGAGGTATTGTCAGACATGAAGACGAACATGTTAAGGGTTTGTTCCCGAGTTTTTTTCAGACTGGTGCCAATAACGCAAATATTTTTTAACCAAAAGTTACTAAACAATTTGAGTCAATGTGCAATCACACGATGCACAGTACTGTGGACGTGTTTTTTAAAATAATGTACCATTCGCCAGCAAAAAATAATTTCCTTCATTTTTGGTTATTTTCACGACGAAAAACTTGGTACTTTGGGTAATGAAATCTAGAAAACCGTTCAGTATGATTCTACAAAAAAAAAAAAAAACTCAGCTACAAATTATAACATATAGGTGTCAAAACTGTGCAGCAAAATTTTGCTATGAGTATTAGGTAGCAATAAAAAATATATATTCGAAATCACTGCAAAACTCCGTAACAAGACCTTAACCCCACCTCCCTGTACACTAGGTTACACATTGTCTTTGATAGTTGCGTGTAACCTAGGGGCAACAGACCGTTTGGTAAAATACTCCATTTGTGCCTATTTACCTCTTTATAGCGTTTATCACTTGTTCTTGAACCTCCAGTATTTTTAAAATAAATAAATGGACGGTAAAGTACTTCCTCTAGAAGCTGTAGTGTGCAGTCCTCTAAATTCAGATGTGAGGAAATATTTTATTAAACAAGTATTTACGAGCAAAATCATGTAAACAAGAGATAATATAGAGAACAGGCCGGTTACTGAGCGATGCTATTGTCTTTTAGTACCCTCGTTGTTTTATTTTATTGTTATCGTTTAATAAGAAAAAACCTAATTAGGGAAACTGATTTAAGAAGACTTTTGCACCTACATTGAAATACATAAAAATATTATATTGTTAAATGCACATTAATAATATGATACATAGGCCGATACTGGTACCAGTTTTGGCTTGGGGAATTCACAATAACTAGAGACACTGGGAAATCGCGAAAATGTTTTAAATAGTCTTCAATAAACTGTATCATATTAACCGTGACACGTGCGAACAGTTTTGGGACAAACCACACAAGCTGTGCAGTTCTAACTGGGCCTGTTGTAGAGAGAAAAAAACGCTACAAATAAACGATAGCCAATGTTGATACAAAACGTTCAGTTCACATCACGTTGGAGCCTAGCAAACAGTCAACTATTCCCGCGATTTTCCAGTGTCTCTAACCATAACCGTATTAATTAGAGAATTCCATTATCAAACACCTATGGACCATGTCCCATAGTCAGCAAAACCCGCAGTTGTTACAACTATATTACTGATGTTCAAAGCAGCATCACTGACCTTGCTTTCACCGCGAAATTATTTTTATCTTAATTTAGCCTAGACATAAACCTACTTTTTTCTTAAGTATGTGATCAACAATATTGATTAAAAATATTCACGTAACCTATTATAAAACTGCTTTGGCTTTGTTCCTCTCTCATCTTTTGTTTAAAAATAGTTTCGACTATGCTTCTCATATCTTTGTTGCAGTAAAATAGCAAATTTAAACATGGCAAGTAACAACGTTTGTCACGCATTCAAAAGCATTTACTTGTTTTTCTTACAGCCACAGTAGTGCCAATATTCTTAATTATAAGATCAGGACTCAAATAAAGATCAGATCATGTGAGGCTAATTGTCTGGATGTAGTTATTAGGTTCTAGGATTTTCCTTGCATTCCCTAATTATTTATTAAGTTAACATGTTCTTAGAAGTCTCTGTATATAAAATGAAGTGACCCACTCATCCATAAACGCACAGCCCAAACCACCGGACCCGTGACTTCCCCTTAAGCTGTAGGCAGCAAGTAAGAAAGAATTTTAGAAATTTGAAAAGTAAGGGAGTGAAAAGGGGTGAAATGAATTTTCAACAAATACTCGATAGCGCTTAAACCTATTAAGACATCCAGGCATGTTTTGCTTCACAATAAAACGTACAGGAATACATAATGCTATATTTTTTTAGTTTCCGAAATTCGAAAATTAAACTGTGATTTCAATCAGTCCTCGATAACTCTTAAACCCTTTGAGATACCGAGGTGTTTTTTTTGCTGTGAATATTACGCGTGTCTCTAAATTGTAGTTTCAGGATTTTTTTTTAAACTCGACCTCTAAGGATATTTTAAAATTAATATGAAAGTGGTTTCAATTAATCCTCTTTATCTCTTAAACGTGTTGAGATATCGAAGTGATTTTTGAATAGAAATGAAGCTTATGTAAATACCTGAAAAGGTATTTAATGATTTTTTTTAAATTCGACAATTTAGGGAGTGGAGGGATGTAAAATTTTCCAGAAATCTCGAAAAGCAGGTATGACCACAGAAAAGTAATTAAAATAATTTTTTTCCGTGTTGGTGGTACTTATATTTTTCTTTGGACACGGGCCAATATGTACACACATTTAATTTCTTGAGCTTTTTAACCACCTAACTTGGCGTATTGTTGTTTGGAACACTTGCAGGAGGTTTTGGGTTTGAATCCCGTGTAAGGCAGGGCGCCTGGGAAATGCTGTGATAATATATACGCACATGTTAGTGGCAGCTGGCTGAAGAGTTAATTTTCTATATATTTGAAGTATGACAAATTAAAGGTGTCTTCCCATTGTAGTGTAGACACCCACCAAGGGGTGAAAAGGGGTAAAATATATTTCTTCGATATTGTCGAAAACTCATAAACCTGGTGAGGTATCATTTTACTTTGGGGGTGAAAAATCGTATAATGTGTTTTCGCCGTGTCATCAACTACGATAAGCTAGAGTTATAGTTTTTCCTTCAAAAATTCCTCGCTTGCAAACCCGCTACCGGCAGTTAGTATATTTATATGAATATAAAATGTCAAGCTTCGTTTAGATTTATGTATCCACGTAGGCCTTACAACTCCTACCCAAATATTTGGCAGTTTTTGAACAATACTTTAATAGATTTGGTATATACCATAAAGACGCTGGCAATAGATTTAAAAGTTTCTTTTGCCGCTAGTTTTTTAGTGCAAAAAATCTGAGGTTGTGTCACAGCCAGTTAAGCGTAACAAAATGAAGGAAATTGTTGGTCATATTTTTTTATTCTATTTTCTAACTAAGAGCAAATCGCGTAGTAAACATTAGTGTGACTTCCACCTTTCCTCCTTTTTTCTTGACAAAAATAAACTTTTCGTTCTTCCGGTGACAGTGTTAGCCATAGCAGAGTCAAGTACACTGTAAAAAAACTTCCTCGAATGTTTAGGAAGTTGTTATCCCAGACGCAGTATGGTACAATTACCATACTCCCGCCTTGTAAGTATGCAAATTTTTGCAGTCGTTACGATACAAGTCTGGTAACTTCAGTATACATTTGACTATTTTATAAAAAGTCTAGGAATGCTACCATGGATGTCTGGGAAACAATTCTATCATTCCTACTACCTTAGCGCTCCTATACGCACGTCTGGTAAATTTACAAACTATTTTTAGAGTGTACCTCTGTATCTGTGCCAAACACAACCACCTTTAAAGAATAATTAAAAGATTTATTGAAAGACATCGTCGCATTGTCCACATTAAGATTAATTCTATTACAAACCCGGAAGCTTAAGAGTGAGTTTAACCTGGCGCAAGTGATGTGATGTAACGTGGTACGAAAAGTGTATTATTTTCACGCATAGGCCTAACTATTAAACGTGTTTTCAATATGTATGTCTACGAAAAGAAGGCACACTTAAAACAATGTCATTAGTGTTTAAAAAAAACCGCTAGCTTATTAAAATGTAATTACAAAGCTTCTCAAAAGTGATAAAAATTGCTTTTTTTTAGATTTCTGTACCTGGAAAACTATCAACCGTGATTGTAAAACAAAATGATGGCGACCTGCGTTGGACTTTACCTCATACTTTCCACAAATAAAACAATAGGGTCACTGTTTAAAGTCCTATTGAAAAACACTTTCTACGAAAACATTGCACGCTAGTTTAGTAATCTGCGCTTAGAGGCGAAGCGGTGCTAAACGCACGCATTGAAATTGACTTATCGTCGTCCACGTTTTCTTGCTTGAAAAAAAAAAAAAAAAAAAAAAAAAACTTAGTCCAACTAATTCTTAATGTTATTAGTTTGCAAAGGGACAATTTTCGCCATTAGTTGCGTTGGTATCGCTAAGGTCAAATCAGGCGTCGTCATTTCCAGTTTACAGAGCTATCGTGATTACGCAAATTATTTCATTTTTGCGAATAAGATTAGAAAGCTGCAAAGCTCTTGTCTCTCAATAAAAGTTTTAAAATTAAATTATTTCTCTCTTTGTCAGCCTAGTTAACGTTAATTATGTTACAATCTCTCAGATTAGAGTCCCAGACAGACTCCAATACAACTAACGGCGAAAATTATCTCCTGCCAAACCGGTCCATAAAAATTTCAGTTATATTCATAACCTGTACTTATTAATCTTATCCATATCATAATCATCACTGACAGTTACCTTTCGAGCTTTTGTTTGCATAAGATACAGCTTTACGAATAATGTAGTGTTTTCATTAAAAGTTCAATTAGTCTAAATATTCTCGTTATTGTCTTTTTTATGCCGGTTCATTGGTGTAACCATCAAAAACAACTATCGTAATCTTGTCACATTTATTGAGAACATATACATACCAGTTTCTAAGTACACCCCTGTAAGTAATAGTTTTTGACCAGAACACGTGATTAAGAAGCAAACGTACACTCAGACAATACGTTGCATTGCCACATCCAGATATTCAATTACACCTTCATAAAAAAAATTTAATGAAAGACAGGACGTCGTAAAATGTAATAGGTGTGACGAAAATTCATTCTAAAGGCACAACTTTAATTTGGTAGGGCTGTCGCATGTACACTGTGTATGATTTAATAACCGTTAGTAGTTAACGATACATTCCTTTGAGCTTACTTTTATTGATTATCGATATTCTTGTATTTTAACCAAATATTTTCAGTGATCTATAACTTTTACAATTGTTGCACATTTTATCTTGCTAATATGAAGTCAAACATTATAGGCATGGGTATAATTGTCTATAGATCCGGACGTAAGACAATATTTCCTGAGAGGTTGGTGAAAAGATATTGAAACCAATTAGTAAATACTTCTTATCTCGTGCGAACGGAGCCGAGGGCAGGGCTGATTGTCGGACAATGTGTAACAACATCCAGAGCCCGAACTATAAGGCTCGCTGCATGCAGTTGGTTACGGAGAGGGTACAGCCTGGGCTGAGGCAAAGAATATTTAGGAATACAGAAGTGGAATATCCGGTAGACCGGCGATCTGAGTCACACACGTCAGCAAAATGGCGTCGCTGGCCAGCAAATGATGGACACGCCTACAGCCCATCAACGTAAGGCAGCTACCCTACTAGCCTGCAGCCAGACCAATAGGAAACCTGACGTAACGTGCAGAAGCCAAACAGACACGGGGCTGGTATTAACAGCCTCGGGCAGCCAATAAGCGGCTATGTTCGCCCGTATCAAACGAGCCGCTACTTGTCTTCACGTCTGTATTACTATTTAGTCTGTGGTTGGGGAGAGGGTCCCGCTCGCAAGTTGTCAACGAGGCTGAGAATCGAACCCGCTTCATTCCGAACACGAGTGCAACGTAATAACGTTGCACCACATCGCTCGGTAAACTCACTTTAAGAACAACTAGAATAGTATTTTCCTAAAGCTATATTGGAAAATAGTATTATTTAACTGCAATGCATTACAGTCGTTAAATTACAATATCTAAAAGCAATGACTAGAGCCCACGATTTTTGGTGAAAAGAATTCTGCAACAATTTGTTTCAATGCATTATGTGCACATATGCAGCTCTGCTTCGTGGTCAGTGATTGGCTGTTTTAAATTATCAGCGTCTCGGGGTTTTACCCGCAAATTACAGACGTGTGGTGTCGCAGTAACCTTGTTCCTGTTGGCACAAGTCAAATGGCCACGCCTGTGCAATCATACATTCTGCCAATAATCAAGAAGCAGACCTGCAGATGTGCACGTAAGACATGAAACAAGCTGTTGCAGAATTCTTTTCACCAAAAATCGTGGGCTCTAGCAATGACTATATGATCACCAAAACGTCACTGACAAGTGTACAACTCCGTAAAAAAAAACTAGGTTTCTACCAGACGTAATTTTAGTACCACCAGATTTCCAAATAACGACTACATCTAAACGGTTATTTTGTCGTATTAGAAATAACATATTTAGTTGGAAAACAACAATGTTGGCTACTCTGCGGTCACACTTAGTCAGCACGCACGCTCGCTGACAGGTCACAGTAGCGAACGCGTAAGCGGCACGTACTGACAATAAGTCAAGTGTTATGTCGCTGCACGGTCGTAACTCGTAACTTTCGCTGGCTGCGTGGTACCCTTGAAATCATTGGCTGCCAAGGCCAACACGTGACTCAGAACAACATTGTAAAAGCGTGACACAGAGAAAAGTTTTGAACCCTCTCCAAATTCACATTTCAGAAATATATTTTGCTTCATCAAACATTTCAAGTCGGGTAATTGTTTCGTAACTGAAGACATATGGATAAGGAAAGTATATGTAACGCGAATACTTAATTATTTATTTATACTTACATTTGTGCATAAAGAGAAAGAAAATAAGAAATAAGTATGTGGGCGAAGGAAAAAAAACAGTAATGTTATTTGTTTCAGGAAAGCGCTGTTCATTTTATAGACGCTACCATAAACATATTAATATAAAATGTGTTGCATCATTGAACTATTTACTGTCGTTTATAAAACAACACAAACCCTGAGAAAGGTATTTAAAAAAAGAAAAAAAAAAGCTGGAAAGTTTTTGCTGAACTTTTCATGTTAACGGGTTCAAGCTTTTTTATTTCAATCGATTTTAGACGATTTTACAGAATGAAACATGTTTTCTACGCCGATTTCTAGTTTTTAATGGCAAAAAAATTGCGAATATCAACAAATAATGTTAAGGGCGCGGTCTACCACAATTTTCAATACAAGGGTTTTATTTTTATATTTGTACCAGTTATTTTTTTCCCTTTGTTTTAGACACAAAATGTGACTAAATTTTTCTCTTATAAAATTTTCAGTTATTTGTTTTACTCGTTTTAGACACAAAATCTGACTAAATTTTTCTTTTACAAATTTTTTTTTATCTCGCATTGTTTTTGCGCAATGGCTCGTTGATGCCAAAATTTGCTTGTTTCCGTTTTAAGGACGACACTAAAACCAATTGACATACCAAACTGAAAATAAATTCAAAGTGAATAACGATGTTGTAAACTACAAATTCAGCTATGTTAAATCACAAAATATGATATTATTGTAGTTTTAAAATTTTGACTATGTCTCGGCATTTTTGATTAAATACAAAAAATATATATAATTTTTACACACGAGACATTGTAGCTTGCGACGTCTTTATCCACCGTGAATATTTTTTGGTTTGGTGTTTCAGTTGGTTTTAGTGTAGCCCTTAAAACGGTAACATACAAATTTTCACTTTAACAAACCATTACGCAAAAAAAAAAAAAAAAAAAAAAAAAAAAAAAAAAAAAAAAAAAAAAAAAAAAAAAAAAAAAAAAAAAAAAAAAAAAAAAAGAGAGATTAAAAAATAATTTCATAAAAGCCAAACTTAGTCATATTTTGTGTCGAAAATAAAAAAAATATATCTGGTACAAATAAAAAATAAACACATGGCGATGAAAATTGCTATATAACGCGCCCTTAATGCAACGATTTTACACGTCAATATTTGAATATGTGAATGTAAAATCATTAAACTGGAGAGGAAAGATTGTCAGTACAAAGCAGTGAGATGAGTATGGAGAAGCAACGAAAAGAAAGGTTGAGAGATACAAGAGTGTCCCGATGACGATGAAACGAGCTCGTTAACAGTAAAGTCCGCCACGTTTCCAATATGTGAAAATCGGTAACGAACTCTCTGGGAATCGAATAGGATCACCGTGGTGAGCAGCATACACATCCGAAACTGTGCGAAGCTTTGAAAGCAGGATTGTGGTTGCTCGGTAAATACTGGAAAAAAAAAAAAAAAAAAAAAAAAAAAAAAAAAAAAAAAAAAAAAAAAAAAAAAAAAAAAAAAAAAAAAAAGTTTGAGTGGGGTACTCGAGGGGGCCAGGATTTAGAACCCTCGGATACATATTTATGATTGGGTGCCTTATGGCGCCCGCCTACTGGCCGTGTGTTAGTGTGAGTGAGGCACGGTGCCAAAGGCGAGGCTGACCGGCTCATCTGGCGCGGTATCGCCTCTACCGCAAGACACAAACGGCGTGCAGTGATATCGTAGAACACTCGCCTGACTGACACTTTCAGTGGTGAACCCGTCTTTTTATTTGGTGGAAAATTTTAAGCAAAGTGCATTGCATGCTCCTTGAGTAGTTTCACACGAATCCCGTGAGTAGTTTTCCAGATATAATAGAGTTACAAGTTTGAGAGCACAAACTTTATATGTGGGCAATTCCCATGAGTTCTTTGGGATAGAGGTCTTATAATTACAAATAAAATAGTTAAATTAAGTACTGGATTTAATAGCTCACAAAGCTACGAAATACACAAAACAGTAATCAACTAGAACTCTCACAACACAATTAGTTATGCACACAATTACTCCTGTGTCAC
>PNEQ01132378.1:0-19358 GCA_003012365.1 Medauroidea extradentata
ATAGTACGACCTCAATATAGATCCTAATACGTCGTAGTTGGAGACAGGCCGGCCGGCTTGGCACAGGCGGCGCCGGCGCCGCGCGGTTTTCAAACTGTCACTGCCGCATTTTTTAACAGATTTTCGCTATTTTTGTTTTATTTTTAATATTGTGTCTTACCAAGTAATAACTGCAACTCTACAATTCATATTTTAATGCTGTGAATTAGATACAGTATGTTTTATTCATTGTCAACATAATTCCTTACAATTTTTTTTGGCATATAATTTTGTTATTTTTTGAGTGTTCCTGAGATTGTATTCGTAGAATCGCTACCTTCGTTAAATCCAGGGTTCGTAAAATCGGGGGTCTAGTGTATTTACGTTTATGTTAATAAATTCGCTGTAAAAAGTCTGCACAAAAAATATTACGTATTTTTTTATAAACTCACTTGTTTTGTCACGGGATGCAAGTGTAAATAATCACGCTGCACACCACTGCATTCTATCGGTATTAGAATTAATCAATAGAACTGCAGCGCATTCTAACGGAGACTCAAATCACTATCTGTGAATTATTCCTTGTGCTGTCCACTGCCACGCTGTGGAGACTGGGTACCTAGATGCTCGTTCACTTGCCAGCCGCCAGCATGAGGATATAGGCGCGCGCTCGACCGTGCTCGCACGTGCGTATCTCAAAATCAGTCCCGCGGCCAAAGTTTTCAACAAATTTTAACGATTTTTTTTTGTTTGTTTCTCGACTGATGGTTTAACCTTTTCTACGGAGAAATAAGTGTGTACGGCGGTCGGTGCTAGAATATTTTTAAAGGGCTTAATTTACAATAATATTCGATTTTATCAAAGTCGGTTACTTATTTAATAAATTTTTTTGATATTTTTTGAAGGTTCCTAAAAATCCTTTCGTTAATTCGCTGTTTTCGTTATTCCCGAGTTTGTTAAATCAGGGCTCTACTGTATTTCATGATCTCCATTAGCTTTTTGTTACCATTTTCACTCGCTACAGCATGGCAAAACGTAAGGTAAACCAAACAAAAATAGACATCAAGCGAGGCTGCAACTAAAACGAACAGCACTGCCAGCTCACTTGTGTTTGGCTGAAACGAACAACGCTGCACCAATAAGATCTTGTGTTTGGACTAACAAAAGACGCGCTGCTGTTCCATATTACCCACGTTGTTAAGTATTCAAAGCTACAATAACGGTTTTTAGTAAGAGTACAGTTTATTTATTCCAACGTAAATTTTGCTAAAATGGTAAGAAATCATAACACTGGGTAGTGTAAAACTTCTGGTCCAGGCATTCAAAAAGTGATCCAAATGAAGTTTACTTGATTCGTTGCATTATTGGACAAATCTAACATGTTCTACAAACAACTCTAGCAGGTTAAGTTACGTTAAATTTTTGCAGTATAACATACACAATAAAAAAAAAATGATTGTGAGTATGAAACAGATTCCGCAATACCATTCTTTATCATAATAAAACCAAGATGAACGCAAGCGATGCTGTGTACTCAGTCCACGGGCCACTTTCGCCTTTTTGCTGTACGAAGGTAGCGTCCATAACAATCGAGGTCGAGCAAGTCACTGCAGCATTGTCAGATGCAACTGCATTTTTACCGTTGCGGTATCTCACGTTGTTCACTCTGCCACGCAAAGCCGATGAACTATGATTATCACGTGCGCATGTATTAATTATGTTTACTTATTATTTTAAAAAAATATTTTGCGTGGTATGTTCATTGTTGCTTGTTAATCTCGTATCTACGGAAGTGCTCATGACGATACCACTCGTAAATACCGAACATTTATACAATACACTGCATACGCAAACTGACTGTGCATTACAAAACACTTGTAATTACAAACGTCTCATAATATCCCATGCTCTTAGTAGCGGGCTTCCACTGTACATAGGCATGGAATGGGGCGACAACTTTATGGAAAACATTAGTCACCTGAATAATTTATTATTTATTCCAGCCATTAATCAAATTATATGGTCTCTACAGCATTTTTCATTACGGTGCCTAAATAACAATTTAAAAGTGTCAGTTAATTTAATAATATTTTCCAAAATGGCACAGGTATTAATTTGATGGAAACAATAAATTACTTAATAACTATATATAATCTAAGTACCAACTCGAATGCGATACTCATTTGTGTTTCACCTCTGTATATCCTATTAAGATGCTACAATTTTACCTGTATACACTGTTTTTGTTGCCGATAAATTTTATGCCGGGTTGTGTCATTCATTTATTGAACCTTACACGATGCTCAAAGGAATTTTATTGTATGTTGTTTCCCTAGACGTTGAAATTCTTCCAAATTACGTCACAGCTTCTTTACAAATGTACAATAATTTGTTCTTAAGTCCATTTTCTGATTGAAAGGTAATCAAATTAATAAATAAAATATATCATTACCACAAATTAACAAAGAAAAATATATAGTGGTATTGAAAAAACATGGTGCATTGTTTACTCTTAGTTGAGTTTTAGGATAAACAAAGCAAATTGGTATAAACATGTTCATTTGCTGCCAACTGTCGTGCACTGTGACCTTGCATAAGAAATAGATCTTTGTTATCTGTCGTGTACATATAAATTTACCACTCCATCACTTAATGAGAGAGTTTTATTAACAAATATCTAAAATATACAGACGTTACAAACACAATCTACGAAGCTATACGTTCATTACTTTAATTAAGGTTAGCGGATGACACGTCCGGACAGTTGGTTCACGAGTTAACGACTGACGCACTGCTAAACATACGAGTTTCTTGGTACACTTGCCAGTATTTAGAGACGTACGATACTCTGAAGATACCAAAAGTTTAGTTCAGTAATAATTACCACAGTAAAAATAAGTCAGAAAAGATCACAATCAGATATGTTTTATTTTTTCAAAGTATTTTTGGACGTTAAACGCGTCAATGTTGTGGTTACTGCGAATGTTTTCTTTGGTTCATCCATTTTCCGTTCCAGTTCGTCCGATCCATGGCCACGTGGTCCGAACCAAAGTTCCTTGTTCTATTTTGTTCCATCCTCGCGTCAGTTTATATTTACGTCGCTTGCATATTAGGTTATGTGATGCTGGACGTGAACAGTGAAAATGTCTTGCATTATTTTCGAAACGTGGATATATGTCTTCATTACTGAACAAACTGTGGTGATGTTCATAAGGCAAGAATATAAATTTCGCATAGCAATTGTTTACGTATAAAAAAAAAAACAATGTGTGTCGTGAATTATCGACAGAATGTTTGGTGATTTATAAAATGTAAGTTTTCCAAAATGAAGTACAAAATAATCCAGGAGGACTTTACAGTAAGTGTAATCACTCATTTCATTGACAACTTTTTTTCTGCATGTAGTACCAAATTTTCGTTACGTTAATACCGGAATATTTGAATACTATCGTTAGTCATGACTTGACAATTACTATTAAATTTTGAAATAGACAGTAATTATACATGATGTCAATATTTTTATCAAGTTTTTGTGTAATTTTTGTTTCCCTATGTCGATAACACGTACAAAATTTTCACGCAATATTGTTTTAATATATACGGCGTTGTTGTTTTTTATGATGCCAACTGTACACACTTTAGTCAGTTGGAAATAGTACGTCGGCGTGACGCACAAATTGAGCCAATTAGAAGCTAGCGAAGTGTAATGATATTACTTTATTTGTTTACCTCAGAACTCAACTTAGAGTGAACGGAAAATAGGGGTGTGCGAATGGTAAATTTTTCTTTGAAAAAATTTTCAAATACAATGTGAATAGTTTTGAACTGTAATAGTTGTTAGTAAATACTTGTTTCGGACTTTTAAAAATATCTTTTGAGTCACTTTTATCTAAATTTAAGAGCAGAAACTTAAATATTTTTTATAATATTCAAATACAGTAATAAATTATAAGAGCCAACTTATTAGTGAATTACAGTGAAATCTCAGTATAAAGTACTGTACAATATAAAGTACTGTACATTTATTGGAACCTCCACAAAAAGTTTTTCGTTAAGAAACTGTTTCGTATAAAGTATTTTCAGTTTTAAGTGTAAAATTTCAAGTTCCTTTCATGTACTTTATAACGAGATTTAATTGTATTGCTGCAATGGATCCATTTACAAGATGCCACAAAATAAAGCATATGGCTGCTAACAGTGGAAGCGTAACATTTAATTATCACAGGTAAGTTACATGAGCATTAACATTAATTCTCGCAGATTTTATTAGGCGGAACATAACTTCTTTACAATTCAGTCACATAGGGCTCGGGAAGCTTAGGTATTTGTATTGTTTATTCACTGATTGATTGAAGTGTAACTTACCCGTGGAAGTTTTCAAAATTAAATTGTGTATGGAAACAGTGAAATGTAAAACTTGCAATACAAAAAAAATCTTTCCGAATTCCATTCTTTTTGAAAATTTGTTTTCTCTTGTCATCAGTGATGGTAACAAAGGTTTTATTTCCAGAAGAAACAAATTTTTCGCTAATAACTTAAACCGCTAATCAAATTAAGCAAAACAGGGCACAACGTATTCAGTATTTTAAGGTGCATAAACAAATTCTTCCCCTCAAAAATAGAAAATTTTACAAAATAAAATCATATTTACCTTGACTTATGAACAAATATGTAGGTATTATTAGTTCAATTTTGTGAGATCATGTTAGTCGCACCTTGTGATTTCGGTGCAGTAATATAGACAATGTAAACATGCTTTTTACACTGGAGACAGTTGTAGGCGGTGACGTAAATAGTAACTTACAGATCATAAAGTAAAAATCCTTGATCATTATTTAAATAACTAGGCTTGAAAGTTGGGGAGACATTTCATGAGTAGGCTTAAATAGAAAAGAATTAAAGAAGAACCACGATTTAACGAAATGCCATGGGACCCGAACATATGTACTCTAAATTGATGTTTCGTTAAATCAGACTTCAAACTACCCTTCCACCTCAAAAAAAAGTTAAATTATCGGGCATGTTTTGTCGGAATTTAAGGTAATTTAAAAAGTATAATGGCACAAAACAATAACAAAACACATTTACCGTCGATAGGTAAGTCATACATTGAAAATAAAAGACATTGGCGAAATACTTCCAGTGGAACACTCTGTGAGCGTGTGCATGGTGAGTTAGGCCGTCCTTGCACGCGCCATCAACACGTGAGAAGTGATAACTAACACCGCCGAGCTGTCAATATTGCAGTCTCTCCGGCCCGCTCCACCACCAAATTAAGGAAAATCCCATAAAAAATAGTGAAAAAAATTTTTTTAAATGAAAACTGAAGTTAGAGTTTGCGAGACAACTGTAAAATAATAATTAAATACACCGCTGCGGCCATGGTGGCTTGCGAAACAAACTCGTGTTGGTCTGCTTGCTAAAATTGCTTTGCACTCTAGCATTTTTTAGCATCGGAGAAACAAATTATTTGTGTTTACTGTAATAAATTCATTGTAAATAGTCTGCATAAATAATATTACAATTTTTTTTTCTTAAACTCTCTTATTTTATCACGGGACACGAGTGTAAATAATCACGCTGCACACAACTGCATTCTATCGGTAATAGAATTAATAGAGCAAACGGTACTGCAGTGAATTCTAACGGAGACGCGAAGCACTATCTGTGAATTAGTTCTTGTGCTGTCCGCTGCTGCTCTGTGGAGACTGGGTACCTAGATGCTGGTTCACTCGCCAGTCGCCAGGATGAGGATCTAGGCGTGCACTTGTTATGCAATGCAGCATCACTCGCTCGGCCATGCCCGCGTATCTCAAAATCACTCCCGCAGCCAAAGTTTTCAAAGATTTTTCTAGACGTATGGTTTAAGCTTTTCTACGAAGAAATAAGTATATACAGCAGTCGGTGCTAGTATTTTTAAAGGACTTAACTTAAAATTAATATTCGATTTTATTAAAGCCAGTTGCTAATTTTGACTGTTCCTAAAAATCTTTTTGTTAAATCGCTGTTTTCGTTATTCCCGAGTTCGTTAAATCGCCCGAGTACCTTAAATCGGGGCTCTATTGTAATGGTAACCATACAATCATTTGGATGAATAAATAAACCACAGAGGTTTATAGTTTAAAAAAATTAATGTAGTGGTGAAGAACTAATACTAAGTTTTTCAAAATAACATTTGCCAACAATTTTTGTTTAACGTGGCTTGCTTTCCTGGTCGCTAATAATTGCGTGTCGTTCCGTGTATTTTCGTATTTGAATACAGCATTAGTGAAACACTATCAAATGCAAAAGACCTCTCTGTATTTAGTATACTTTAAAATGTTTATACAAGTTCTTATTGACATACCGACTGTATAATTTTATTTAATTAGCGCAATCACAAAGCGACGCAACCGAGCCGATTGTCATTGTCAGACGTCGCAGAGGTAGTTTAAAGTTCCATAAACAGACGGCATCAGAGTTAGGTTTTCACCAAGCTTCGCTTGGAAGCAAATTGTGTCATTCAGTTTATCCGTGGTGTAATGAATATGGGTTTCTGATAAACACATTCTAAAGTACTAGAAGTGACTGTTTATGAATATCATTGCCCATTGGTAAATTATGTGAAGTCATTAGTAATGTAAGTTTTTCGTTTTATGATCGCCAGCCTGAGTATCTGGAAATAGAAACAGCATTTTTTTTCCTGTTATAAATAAGTTATTATTCATTATTTCTCTTTACATGCGTCATCGTCTATTGCAGAATGCTGAATGGAATTTGTATTCTTGAGTTGCGTGTGTCGTGTGTGTTTTTAGTGGCGGTTTTAGTTTAAAAGATAGAATATACTGTGCATACATTTACGAGATTTGTAACGGTAATAGCGCCGTTCGAGTAAACGCAGAGAAACCAGTGTTATATAAGACGATTTTCTCGGAGGTATTTATAACTAAGATTACTACTGAGTGTAGCATTTATTCAGCACCTGTGCATTTAATGAGTAGATATTTTAGATAACATTTATCGGAGCACTGTAATGTAAATGTAAACATTGTGCAAGCCTATGTAAATAAAAGCACCTGGCAATGTTGATGTTTACATGCAGCGGAAAGATATAAACTAGCAGAAAATAGAAATTAATCATGGCTTTTTTGAGTGCTCACTTTATTCCGAATCACCTGTATGAAACCACATAGAAAACAAACAATTATGTTTCATGATATAAGTTCGCAGTTCACCAGCGCATTAGCCACATATGTTACTCGTAACAGAAAATATTTACTTCAATTGGACTTCTTTGAATGCCAGATTAGTAGGTTGGCCAACAAGTGTTAGGATACCCATCTACAGGTTGAGCCTACTCAAGTAGCTATAGCTACTAATGTGAAAAACTGTCCATTTCTTTCAGTTTTACTTCACATGAGGATGTGGGAGCAGATGGCAGCTCTTGAAATGTCTGCCTTTTATGTCTTAATCATAGTCATCAAGTGTGTTGTCTGTGATGACGTCATTATTCTGTCTTGTGTCCATTATTTTAAATGTCCGAGTATTGTCTGTGCTGTCTTACTTGTGATGTCCTGAGTTCTACATATTATTTTGTATTTAGCACGTGCTAGCATTCACATCCTCGGGTAACGTACGTACGTTAAAGTTGTGGTTGTGAATGCAGCATGTGCACACGTAAGACTGAGTTAAATATTAATTTACATTGTGAAATCATTTATCATGTGGTCAAAAAGAATTTAATTTGCTTTGAAAAAATAAAAATAAATTACGATTATATGGTAGACATTTTGTAATGAAATATACATTTTCCACGCAGGTTTAGATAAAATTTTGTTGTGAACCCAATCTCTAATACTTAACGCACGTGCGTGTGTACGTACATACGTTAAGTGTGGTTGTGAATCCGGCTCAGATACGCCGCTATAATTCAGGAAATTTTTTTACAGCATAATTTGCTGGACTGATTATGACCTAGTTATACATTACTAGCTCTATCCTCGTGTCTGTACCCTACCGTAGAATTTGCAGTATAGTTGTAGATCTAAAAAATTTTCTTCTCTGAATATCAAAAAAGCTGAAAATAATAAATTCCAATGTGCAACTATACAGCACATGGCAAAAATCATTTGAATTGTATGGTTTCACAGATGGGTAATTTCACAATTGTTTCATAGCGATTTCACAAGAAACGTGTGTGTGTATTCATACATGTTTAGATTACCGTGTGTGCGTGGCCATGCTCATCACACGCATTGAAGAATCATACCAGAGAAACTGGTAACATTGTGTTGTACAAAATATCAGATTTGGTCTGTTTGTGTTGGATGCATCTAAATAATATTTACATAGATGAAAGTATTTTTTTCATGAGCTTTGTATATTCTTTCCAATACGTGTTTACTTGCATTTTATTTTATGTTGCGACAGTGGTTGAACACTGTAGTCAAGTGCAGCTGTGATTTTCTTATTACAAAATGTATACTGTACTAATAAGATGAGAATGTTGCAGTTTGTCAGTAGTGTACTTGTTCTTATGATACTTCAAGAAATGACCTTGTTGTTTTATTTGTGCAAAGTTTGTGGTAATGTCCAATGCAGGTGTTTATGCTTTAGATTTATGATTACGATCAATATTTTCTCAGCTACAGCAACGTGAAGAAGACATTTTTATCACTTTTGAGGAACATGGGAATCGTGTTTAAGAAGTGAACTGCATTTTTTTTTAAGTTGCAGGGATACAGTTTGAAGTAACTTCTTTTCGTAGATAAATGTAACAGAAACATTTTTTAATAGTTATACAAGAAAAAATACTTTCTGTATCACGCTACAGCATGGCTCACGTGTCCAAGCCACTATCTCCTAAGGCTATGATCAATAATTTCTACGGTTTTCAGTGCAGTTATTTTTTTATTAATAATCGAGAGCAGATATCGAAAAACTTGCACAGTTTTGTTAAAAATTTAGTTTACTATGTAGTGCAACTATTTCCAGACAAATAATTGCATAGTGACTTTAGTTCATTAATGATAATTTCCTTACATTATTAGCTGAAACCATTGTATATTTAGTCTTGAAAAAAAATTATTTAATAACATAAAATACTGTGTTAGCGAAACTGTGCAAGTTTTTCGATATCTGCTCTCATTGAGGATTTAAAAAAAATCATTATTGGCAAAGCAACAGAAATGATGAATCTTCTTTAGTATGGCATGTTACACTCATATACCTTGACACACTCTTAAGGTTAAGGTTCAAGTTAGCTGGACATTACTTTAAAAAATTAAAAATGTTGTTTATGTGCATTTCTCTTCATTTCAAAGTGCAATTTCTTTTCATAGAGAATTGGTAAGATTCAAGATTCATGTCCGAATATTAATGCAACTGACGCTTCTTTCTAACAGTTTGTAAACAATCTAGTTGTTGCTATTCTCTCCCACGACTGGAGTCAGTCCCCTGCAGTTGGTCGAGACGTGTGGTTTTCTCAGCTAGACACATGCCTCTGGCAGCACTCGTGTAACTGCAGTCTAGACTCCCGATTATCTGTAGGCCATGTTTCACTTAAATAACAGAGTTGAAAAAATTTCTCGCGTAATAACCGCCATCGTGCAATACCCGCAGCTTATTTTGATAGGCTTAAAGAATAATTTAAGTTCATTTCAGCAGGCAACACTGCAATTTAACGCAATAATGGATTAACGATTTGGGGTAGGGATTGAAATAATGGTAAAAGTGAACTATCCGCTATTTTCAATCATCCGCGGCATCGGCCCCCTTCATAAGCATTGATAATCAGGAGTCGACCTGTAGTTATATTCTGTCTGCAGCTGTAGTAGTAGAGCTTGTAGTACAAACTGTGTCTGAAAACATGTGCGATTATATTGGTTGAGGATAACAATATGTTACAAGTCCAAAATTTGCCATAGTTTCATGCAGGGCAGCTGCAGACTTTTGTAAAATGCATATTTCATTGATTATATTGTGGTTTAATTTCTGTATCATTGGCTATTCAAAGACATACATGTCTGTGATTTCTTCTTGAATATACTTTTGCCATTTTTATAATAGTTAAAATATATTATAAATGTGGCAGAATATGTCTGAATATACAAATTACTTACAGTAGCAAAGTCACAGATGCCATTACCAAATAAGGTGTAAGTAGTACCAAAAAATGTACTTAATTAAATATTCCTTTCCCACCTCCCGTGTCTTCTCAAACACAATGTCAATATACACAACTAAAATAGTCAACTGTATAGGTGAACATTTATAGCCATAATTCTTGACTGAACCATATGCAAGATGCAAAAAAAAAAAAAAATAGAACACACACAATATGTACCAGTTTATAAAGTATGCATGATTTTAATGCAAGAGTTGGCCAACTTTCAACTTCTTGCATTTCACCACCTTCTATGTAGTAAAAATATTTTAAACTAGTAGCAATTGTTTCTACAAGGCTGATTTCATCATTTCCATGCCTATTTCTTTTGAATTAAGTTTCAAAATACCTAGTACTTACATTTATTTGGTTAGGTTTTTTAAAAAATCAGAATGCGCAGAAGAAAAAAACAGATGAGCGACGAGATAATCATAATGGAAAAATTACAGAGAAACATTGTTACCTAGGTTTGTTTAAATTCTTTCGCTTGCAATGTTTACGAACAAAATTTTTGTTGCATTTTTACAAAATGCATTTCTAGCACTCTTTGGTAGTTAATAAATCTGGCTTAAAATTTAATTCTTGTGCAGTACTTTATTCCTTAAATACAGTAAAACTCGCTTAAGACGTTCCCACGAGATACGTTTTCCCAGATGAGTCGGTTGGTCACATCACTTTTGTCATAAGAGCCATGGTTAATTTTCCCACATATTAAGTTTTGCCACGTGCCTGATTTCCAGCGTAATAGTAAACTTTTGTATAAAAAAACGTAATTTTTATAAAAGTAATGTACGCGATTTTCTTTAGTAAACAAACTGAAAGGAAACTGCAACTGCAGGAAAAATACCGCGTTTGTTTACGTTTTAGTACCGTCATCATAGATAACTGACGCGAGATGTAGCGTTCCACAGACAGCGAGCAGGTACACCGAGGATGGCCAACGCTTGCGTATAACACGAATAAATGCAATCCACCACTGGTGATCACGTGCAAACCCGTAGCAGATTGACTGTGATCGCGTGTAATATTTGTGCTCACGGCACATTAAATTCAAGATGGCGGCAAGAGAATCGCCGCCGCTAGCACTATCGATTGTATGGAATGCTATCGTATGCTGTACCTGCATTGGCAACATTGATCTCTTTACGTGCGTTTGTGTCTCTTTGATTACGCAAATGATAACTAACCTAAACTTAGCAAAATGTGTTTGAAAATGTTACATTATGAAAAGATGTAAAGTCATTTCTATTTTAGTGCAGCGTGTTTAGATGGTTGTATAACGGCAATATAATAAAAAAAATAGGCATTATCAATAAAACAATTGATGATCATGGAGAAATGTGACGAGTTCTTGGAAACATTTGTTGACCTGAGTAAAGAACCTTCCACCACTTTCAAATGCTTACTGTAACTGTCTAAATTCCTGGTAGCATTGCAGAAAATTTGTAAAATGCTAAACAGTGTTAACAAAAAAAAAAAAAAAATCTCTTACTAACATTTTAAGGTGTTCTCTTGAAATGGCATGTGCATGTACTAAGATTCTTCCCATAACAGTATATTCAATTCCAATATTAGCAACTTAAAACTACCTGTACCAAGTTTTGTGTTACAAAATATGATAAATGCATTGTTTGCATGGATACTATCACTTCGATTTTACCTGAAGAGAGTTTTTTAAGCATGAAAACAAAAGCATTAAATAAGGTAAGCTGAATGAGTTTTAAGAGATTTCCCTTAATTTACCCTTCCCACTATTTACACTTCTTCACTCTGTCCCCCTGAAAAGTGTAAATAAGGGATTTTACTGTACATTAAATTGTCCTTGCGACTTCTAAATAAAATTTAATATAGACTGCACCTACAGAAATAACGACTTAAGATTTAAAATCAGTTTTCCCGGCTAAGAAGTTTGTGGTGTAAAGTCTCTTCAAAAATGTCTTAACCGGGTTTTACTTTAATGTTAACTTTTTTTTTTTTGTGCAGGCTAGATGTTTCTGTGAGGAAACAGCAAGTCATTAGAAATAATATGAAATGTTAAATTTTCTATTACATTAAAATTAGCCTTTTACCATGTAATTTTTTTAAAATAGGTATTTGATAGCTGTAGTGGTGAACTAAGCCTATAAGTACACTGCCATTATAATGTATAAATCTGCCAGTTCTGAAAATAAAGTGTAATTTTGCTAGTATGACGAGGGTAACTTTCCATAAATCCTAATTGTGTTATTGTTATAAATCAGTGTTTTTGTATTTCCATTGTCAGTCGAGTATGAAGTGTTGCTCAGGACATGTACATTATTGCAGGTACGAAGTGTAACTTCTTAAGTGTTAATAAATATTGTAAATCCTCTTTATCTACACATTTTTTAATCACCACATCCTGCCTCCATACGTGCCGTAAATTGCCGCATTGTGGTTTTCATCCTCTTCAGGTACAGGTACCCTAGTAATTTCGCGTAACTATTTTGTAGGGTCATTAACACCAATATTGAACTATTTACCAAGGGGTGTGCAAATATTCACAAATTTAAGTAGCATTTACAATCACATTTGAAGTCTGAATGTGTACTGTAGTTACATCAGTTTATCTCATGATTGCTTTCAGTGGTGACTCTCAGTTGGTTCATACACACTTATACTGGTGTTACGAAATAGGTAATTCCAGCTCATCTAGAACATGAAGTTACATGACCCTGTACCTGACCAAGAAAACTGTAAACAAGCAAGCAGATGTGAATACATTTCAACGCGCAGAAGTGCAGCGGTCGCGGTGAGGCAAGAAGCAGTGCCTTATATAATAAACACTTAAGTTACATTATATAAATATAAATTTTTTGCTGTTAAGTACATAACACTTGAATGTTCTTAAATATAAATTAGCCAAGGCGCACCACAGTAGCTTCTACTTGCCAAGTACCACACCTTCTGCAGTGTACATTCAAGACCTACTCATCTCAACTGTGTACGCTTAGTGAACCAGAAAGAAAGCATATCATTAATTCTCAGTCACAATGTTATTTTAATAATTTGAAAACTCCACGGATGCTTAATTTTTTTATGCGCAGTGATTATGTTTGTGGTATTGTGTAAGTGAAATCTCGTTAACACACATCAGTACAACATATTTTTAAAATAATCTAAAACTGCAGTGTGTGCCAACTGCCAAAACCTATGGCAGTGGATGAGGCCTACGCTATCAAATTGTACGCAATGATACATTATATGTATATTGATACCTTCTGAAATATAGTTTATTATCTAAATTGTCAGCTTTGGAAAAAGAAAACTTCGAAAATGTTTCCTTCCTACATTGTGTATTACTTGTGGAATTTGTTAAGCACTGATTTTGATGTACTGTATTTAGTCACATATTTGTTGCAAAATTTTACGCTAAAAATCGTAGGTGCGACCATTACATATTCTAGGAAAATTCCAGTGGTAAAAATTTTTTTAAACCTAAATTTTTTGTCACTGGTCTCATTGAAGTTTGTTTTCTCGGGTTCTGCAAGTTGTACTGTAAAAAAATATAATCTTTTAAATTTGCTGATTGACATTTTAAAATCTTTGCGAAGTAGAAAGTGATTTACAAATAATGATGGAACAGTTTTGTTGCACATTTCCGCCACCATTTATTACCACTGCTGTGTTTACAAACTTCGTTTTTATTTTGCGAGGTCATAGATATACACTACATTCACTTGGGAGAGTCCAGGGTGTAGCCATGCCGTATACTGCTCAGGCAAACACTTGAAGTCAGTGTATTTGTGCCCTTGTTGCTTGAACGTTATACATGTGGTCACTGTAGACCATAACATTGTTTCTGCCGTAAGAGACTATGTAGTTTACTCTAAGTTTGAAGACCAATAGAATTAAAATGATTTATCGAATAGCATATGTGTTGTGTTTATCGCAGATTACGTTGTTTGGGGAACAAAATTTTAAAATAATATTAAAACTCAGCTGTATGCTTGTGTTTTGAAATACGTTTTTGTGAGTACCGACATCGCCAACTGTTTATAACAGCATTGTTAAACTAATATTTATGCTAGTTTCTGCTATTTAACATTTTGTGTGCAAATTTGTTCATTTTATTGCTCCAAGCAAGCAGTTGCACATCGTCAGTGACGTACATATGTGTAAATAAACAATATATGTGGCAGTTTTTTCTTGTTCGCTACGTTTATCTGCATAAACACGTAAATTACACTATGCTAATGTAAAACATTGCCTTTTTACTTATGAAATGTAACAATAGCATATGTATTTCATGTACATGTTCTCTCTTTACATCCGAATTCAACACACCTAACAGTTTTAATTTAAATCTGTTCATTTTACAGTTTAAACACCATACGAGGCACTTACGAAAACCTTACTCGATCAACTCGATGTTGTGTGTTGGGCTACAATAAAGCATTGTTCGCACAAAACTGGCATACATACGCTGACTTCAAGGAGGTCACAACATGCCATCTCCTGTATACTCCTAACTCCATGGGAGAGTCCATGTGAGAGACAAAAACAACATGGCGGACTGAAACTAGTAGCGCTGTGATGTTCAACTTGTTGCGGCAACCAATTTGTTATAAGTGTCCTACTTTGTTATTGAACCTTTAGGTGGTTGATCTGTGGTAGTTAACATGTCTAATGCAAAAACTTAAACAAAACAGTGGGACGGTTATCTGATTAAGGGCCAGTTTCACTATGTCTGGCTAAAGTATAGGTTATCTGAATAATAAAGTATCGGTTATCTGACCATATGATAAATATAAACAAAAGTTTTAACTTTTGGTTAAAGTGACAGCGTTTCTGAAAACACTACTCCTGTTTAAAAATGTTATTGTTCGGTAAGTGCTGGTTTTTGTAAATTTGACAACCATGCAGTGACATTTCACATTGTGATTGGGTGTTGAATAGTTTTTAAGTCGCGGTTAACATTAGCGTGTAAATAATGGACAAAAAAGGTTTTAAAAATGCATGTTCTGGTATATTATTACCTCTGAAAACAAACTTCTAATTATCATACTGTGATTTGTAAAAAACATATGCAGTGATGTGGAAACAAGAGACAGTTCCAGCCGAGTTCAAGCACTCTTTCGGGCGTGTGTGTGCGTACAGACAAAATTATACAAGTGCGGTACATAAACGTAAAAAGATCTACACAAAAAAAAAAGAATAGCGCAGAAGTGATGTGAGATGGCACATAAATTCACTTCAACAGATTTGTACGAGAATGTCAAAATTCGTAAGAAAATTCGTAAGAAACGTAGACAAATGTAAACACGTTTACAGAGAAATTTATACTTTGTTTCACCATTAATGATTTTGCCAAGTTTTGCTTTGCAATTTCCGATTATATTAGTGTAAAATTACTGCGAGGAACTTTCTCTATTGTGTTTATTTATATTCGCCAAACAATACCCGTCATGAATGAAGCCAAATAATTTATTTTCAGTAATCTTTGTTTCAAATAATGAGTTGTTGAGAATAAAAAACCGTTTAGATATAAGTTGTTCTATGTTTAATTTTCTTTATGTACTAACAAAAATTCAATGCTTTATTTTTTTACGTTTATTTACAGCAAACATGTGGAATTTTGTTTAACCTAACCAAAACTAACCTCTTCCCCTCAACATTTAAAACAAGAACAGAAAAGAATAGCAATATACATTTTATAGCCTAAGGTAAAAAGGCTAATTAACAATGTCACAACATGAAACATGTTTCTTGTACAGATAAAATACGTTGACAAAAATTGTCATTTATCGGCAGGAAATTTTTCAGTTCGGGAACACCAATTTTGAGTTTTGTTAGCAACCATCATCTTTAAAAAATTAGGGCAGGTCTTACCACTCTGAGCTAACCTCCAGATAGCTACCTTGAAGTTAAACTTATCTGGCACTTTACCTAAAGTCACTTCTTACCACTTGATTTATACCCCTGTGTAATTTCCCAGAGGTTAGCTAGAAATTAAGTTAGGATGCACAGACTGTGTGGTTTCGTGGCTGCTGATTGGTCTGTTGGATCTGTGACTATATATTTTCTGGATGTTACATGTACGATCGACAGCCACACTGACATAATAAATAACAACACCCAGGTGCTAAGTTTATTATTTGAGGTTACGCTTCTTTCGCCTTTTACGAGTGTTTTGTGAACTGTGTTAAAACCTAAATATAATTTCGAAATGAAATAATTCAAGTATTAATGTAAATAATTAGTGAAAATGTTTCGTTAGTACCTATTACAGTAAATGTCGAGAACATTGAAAATAATCATCATCCTAGTTTCCTTGTTTATAATATTTATATTAATACTATAGCGACACCAACAAAGTGCAATTGGACAACAACCAGGTGGCAAGCTTTTCTAAACTTTCCAACCCCTTTCACCATCAACTCCATGGAAAGTAAATTCCACTTCAGTCCTTCACACTAATTTCGCTCATAACATGATATAATTATTGTTATTCCATCGTCCTGTATACTCTTTAAAGGTAGCCTAACTTACCCTAGTCTACTTCTCCATTCACCCCTTTCTACTTCTTGACCAGTCTTTCCACTGGTTCCTGTTAACGAGTTCCACCCCAAATCTTCAGTATCGCAGAAAAGTATGTGAATTTATAGACGACAGGGGGTTGGTAGGGTGGATAGAAGAATTCTAACATGGATAGCAGATTTCTTGAAGGGAAGGGCTCAGAGAGTGAAAGTAGGAAGTTATATATTGGATGAGGGCAAAGATTCAGAGGTGCCTTAGGGAAGCATCTTCGGTGATATGTTGTTCAACATAATGGTTAATGAGATAGGGCAGAAATTGTCAGCAGAATAAAATTGTGTGCTATATTCAGTAGAGGAAGGGGAGAATAAGTTGCAAGAAGATGTTGCGTGGATAAGTTTACGGACAGTTAAGAACAAAAAGAGGATAAATGAGAGGAACTAAAGTTGTATGGTTTACAAGGAACATATTAGAGAATAGGGACGTCTAGACAGGTAGGGCAGGAAATAGGTAAAGCATCAGAGTATAAGTACCTTGGAGTGATGTTATATGAAAACCTTGGCTGGAAGAGGCACATTCAGAAAGTGGTGGGAATGTTGAGCAGGATATTGAGGGGAACCAGCGCTGAGAGGTGAAGGAGAAGGCCTACATCATTGTCAGGCCTGCTCTTCAGTATGCTGCAGCATAGTGAGACCTGCACATTGCAGTGGATGTAAATGAATTAGAGAAGTTACGAAGATAGGCAGTCAGATAGGTTAATGATTAAGTTCAAAAGTCAGGACAGGTTGGAGAGGATGAAGGTTAATTTCAGGCCGTCAGTTATGATGTATGACATGGGTTGGAAAACACTGAAGGACAGGAGAAGGGTGGAGGATAGTAATGTGCGAAGAAGGATGGAATGTACTGTGTGACATCAGGATGAGGGCATACATGAGGCAGAGGAATCAACAGTAGGAAAAACCAGCGAGTCTGGTGGAGGACAGATAGGGCGTTACAGTTGGTATTGGTTAAGGAGTGGAACTTGTTGCAGGAGATGGCGGTGTCATTGAAGGGGGCAGGACTGTTTAGAAGGGCAGTGAAAGGGATGGTATGCTTGCCACTAGGCGGTTATTCACTTGCAATTATATAATAATAATAATTATTACATTAAACTCAACAGTCTGCCCCTACCTTCATTTATCCTTCATACACCTTAGGCCCCATCTTTGCACCTTTTGCAGCTCCTGCATCTCCAATTCCATGTACAGACCTCACTCTGATGTGACTGCCAGGCCTCCCCCTATCCTCCCACTGCTTGAATATTGAGACTACCACTGCTACCTTCCAATCCTGTGGTAATTTCTCTTCCACCAGAGATCTGTGAAATCTTACTTCTAAATATCTGAACAACGAACCCCTACCAAATTTGTAGAGCGCGATTTCCTGTACTACCTAGACCGGTCACCTTACCAGACTTAACCCTTTTGTTACCTTTCCTACATTCCACTTTAAAATTGTTTGCTTCCTAAGAGGCTTCCCCCAACAATCACAACTCCAACCATCCTGCTCCCCAAACACTGGGCCAGCAGCCTTTTCCTCATCAGTGGTTGTAGCTTGCACATCTGCACCTTTATACACTGGCATTCCTCTGCCCCTTCTATGTTCTTCTGAAAATAAACAAACAATTTGCCTCTCCTACCTTCCTCCTAAATATTTCCTAGGTAATAATTTATTCTAGGGGTGGGCGAAGCTTCGAAATTTCGAAGCCGAATAGAATATTTTCATTATTCGATATCATATTCGAAATAAAATTTTTACTTTGAACTTCGAAAATATTACTACAATTTTCTGGTGGTTATAAGTCATCTTAAAAATTGTTATTTGGTCAAAACTTGAAGATGGTGTCGAATTTACGTTATTATAAACGTTCAAAGATTTTATTTGAAACTAACCACACACATTGGTTATTGGACCATGAAATCATAACCTTAATAGCGTACATACAAAGCAGCCAAAACGGCCGAAACTAAAGCGTCAACTAATTTCATTCAAACAATAGGGAAACCACATCTTTAATTAATTATTTTTGTTTAGAGCGCGAGATGTTTTATCTACGAAACTTTCGTTAAACACTACTAATTTTTGTAGCAACATCATCTGCTATATCAATTTGTGCCTAAATACAACTTACAGTGATTATTGTAGATTATGCAGCAGAATATTTTTTAACTAAATGGTCGTGAAATTGCACTCAATGCGATGCAAGACATAATTAGAAAGGAAACAAATAACCTAGGCCGTGTCTATGGTTTACATCAAGTGCGCCATTTCGATAAGTCGCAAGCCATACAGCCAACGTGTCATAGCACATGCACTAAGAAAACGGACCGGTGCAGTGCATAATTATTTATGCACTTCAAAGTAATAATTTAAATTTAAGCAACACAAGAGGCGGATCAGTTAAAAACAAATGTAATGCTGCTGGCCCACTGACATTTTCGCAAGTGAAGTTATGTGTCGATCACGTAATGACCATGGCCATACTGCGATCACGTTCAGAGATGCGGTATTCAGACGAAATCAGTACGCACTTACGGAAACTACTTCGGATCCACTCGATAGAGAGTAAATCGGTCAGAAACGTCATGCGTTGATTGAAGCAGTGTAGATAGCAGCAAGCAGGCGATACATAGGAAAGCGCGCGTAAAACGTAAACAAACACTCCCGCATGTGTAAATAATAGAAAATATATTATAAGGCA